>JBBBDQ010026415.1:0-53971 GCA_037127315.1 Ascarosepion bandense | reverse complement strand
CCCTATTCAATACCCATTTCCATAGTAAAGTCTCTTCCTAATGCATGTTCATTTTATAATCATTTCCCAGTGTATTTTCATACTATAATCCCTTTTCAATTCATTTCCATAGTAAATCCTCTTCCTAATGCATGTTCATTTTATAATCATTTCCCATGTATTTTCATACTATAATCCCTTTTCAATTCATTTGCTAGTAAATCCTCTTCCTAATGCATGTTCATTTTATAATCATTTCATGTATTTTCATACTATAATCCCTTTTCAATTCATTTCCATAGTAAATCCTCTTCCTAATGCATGTTCATTTTATAATCATTTCCCAGTATATTTTCATACTATAATACCTTTTCAATTCATTTCCATAGTAAATCCTCTTCCTAATGCATGTTCATTTTATAATCATTTCCCATGTATTTTCATACTATAATCCCTTTTCAATTCATTTCCATAGTAAATCCTCTTCCTAATGCATGTTCATTTTATAATCATTTCCTATGTATTTTCATACTATAATCCCTTTTCAATTCATTTCCATAGTAAATCTCTTCCTAATGCATGTTCATTTTATAATCATTTCCCAGTATTTTCATACTATAATCCCTTTTCAATTCATTTCATAGTAAATCCTCTTCCTAATGCATGTCTATTTTATAATCATTTCCCAGTGTATTTTCATACTATAATCCCTTTTCAATTCATTTCCATAGTAAATCCTCTTCCTAATGCATGTTCATTTTATAATCATTTCCCATGTATTTTCATACTATAATCCTCTTTCAATTCATTTCCATAGTAAATCCTCTTCCTAATGCATGTTCATTTTATAATCATTTCCCCATGTATTTTCATATTATAATCCCTTTTCAATTCATTTCATAGTAAATCCTCTTCCTAATGCATGTTCATTTTATAATCATTTCCCATGTATTTTCATACTATAATCCCTTTTCAATTCATTTCCATAGTAAAATCTCTTCCTAATGCATGTGTTCATTTTATAATCATTTCCCAGTGTATTTTCATACTATAATCCCTTTTCAATTCATTTCCATAGTAAATCCTCTTCCTAATGCATGTTCATTTTATAATCATTTCCCAGTGTATTTTCATACTATAATCCCTTTTCAATTCATTTCCATAGTAAATCCTCTTCCTAATGCATGTTCATTTTATAATCATTTCCCATGTATTTTCATACTATAATCCCTTTTCAATTCATTTCCATAGTAAATCCTCTTCCTAATGCATGTTCATTTTATAATCATTTCCCAGTATATTTTCATACTATAATACCTTTTCAATTCATTTCATAGTAAATCCTCTTCCTAATGCATGTTCATTTTATAATCATTTCCCATGTATTTTCATACTATAATCCCTTTTCAATTCATTTCCATAGTAAATCCTCTTCCTAATGCATGTTCATTTTATAATCATTTCCATGTATTTTCATACTATAATCCTTTTCAATTCATTTCCATAGTAAATCCTCTTCCTAATGCATGTTCATTTTATAATCATTTCCCAGTGTATTTTCATACTATAATCCCTTTTCAATTCATTTCCATAGTAAATCCTCTTCCTAATGCATGTTCATTTTATAATCATTTCCCATGTATTTTCATACTATAACTTTTCAATTCATTTCCATAGTAAAATCTCTTCCTAATGCATGTTCATTTTATAATCATTTCCCAGTGTATTTTCATACTATAATCCCTTCTTCAATTCATTTCCATAGTAAATCCTCTTCTAATGTATGCTGCCCATTTTATAATCATTTCCATGTATTTTCATACTATAATCCCTTTTCAATTCATTTCCATAGTAAATCCTCTTCCTAATGCATGTTCATTTTATAATCATTTCCCATGTATTTTCATACTATAATCCCTTTCAATTCATTTCCATAGTAAAGTCTCTTCCTAATGCATGTTCATTTTATAATCATTTCCCAGTGTATTTTCATACTATAATCCCTTTTCAATTCATTTCCATAGTAACCTCTTCCTAATGCATGTTCATTTTATAATCATTTCCATGTATTTTCATACTATAATCCCTCTTCTTCAATTCATTTCCATAGTAAATCCCTCTTCCTAATGCATGTTCATTTTATAATCATTTCCCATGTATTTTCATACTATAATCCCTTTTCAATTCATTTCCATAGTAAATCCTCTTCCTAATGCATGTTCATTTTATAATCATTTCCCAGTATATTTTCATACTATAATACCTTTTCAATTCATTTCCATAGTAAATCCCTTTCCTAATGCATGTTCATTTTATAATCATTTCATGTATTTTCATACTATAATCCCTTTTCAATTCATTTCCATAGTAAATCCTCTTCCTAATGCATGTTCATTTTATAATCATTTCCTATGTATTTTCATACTTCATAATCCTTTTCAATTCATTTCCATAGTAAATCCTCTTCCTAATGCATGTTCATTTTATAATCACTTCCCAGTATATTTTCATAATATAATCCTCTTTCAATTCATTTCCATAGTAAATCCTCTTCCTAATGCATGTTCATTTTATAATCATTTCCCAGTGTATTATACTATAATCCCTTTTCAATTCATTTCATAGTAAATCCTCTTCCTAATGCATGTTCATTTTATAATCATTTCCCAGTGTATTTTCATACTATAATCCCTTTTCAATTCATTTCCATAGTAAATCCTCTTCCTAATGCATGTTCATTTTATAATCATTTCCCATGTATTTTCATACTATAATCCCTTTTCAATTCATTTCCATAGTAAATCCTCTTCCTAATGCATGTTCATTTTATAATCATTTCCCATGTATTTTCATACTATAATCCCTTTTCAATTCATTTCCATAGTAAATCCTCTTCCTAATGCATGTTCATTTTATAATCATTTCATGTATTTTCATACTATAATCCCTTTTCAATTCATTTCCATAGTAAATCCTCTTCCTAATGCATGTTCATTTTATAATCATTTCCCATGTATTTTCATACTATATAATCCCTTTTCAATTCATTTCCATAGTAAATCCTCTTCCTAATGCATGTTCATTTTATAATCATTTCCCATGTATTTTCATACTATAATCCCTTTTCAATTCATTTCCATAGTAAATCCTCTTCCTAATGCATGTTCATTTTATAATCATTTCATGTATTTTCATACTATAATCCCTTTCAATTCATTTCCATAGTAAATCCTCTTCCTAATGCATGTTCATTTTATAATCATTTCCCATGTATTTTCATACTATAATCCCTTTCAATTCATTTCCATAGTAAATCCTCTTCCTAATGCATGTTCATTTTATAATCATTTCCCATGTATTTTCATACTATAATCCCTTTTCAATTCATTTCCATAGTAAATCCTCTTCCTAATGCATGTTCATTTTATAATCATTTCAGTGTATTTTCATACTATAACTCTTTCAATTCATTTCCATAGTAAATCCTCTTCCTAATGCATGTTCATTTTATAATCATTTCCCATGTATTTTCATACTATAACTTTTCAATTCATTTCCATAGTAAATCCTCTTCCTAATGCATGTTCATTTTATAATCATTTCCCATGTATTTTCATACTATAATCCCTTTTCAATTCATTTCCATAGTAAATCCTCTTCCTAATGCATGTTCATTTTATAATCATTTCCCATGTATTTTCATACTATAATCCCTTTTCATTTCATTTCCATAGTAAATCCTCTTCTTCCTAATGCATGTTCATTTTATAATCATTTCCCATGTATTTTCATACTATAATCCCTTTCAATTCATTTCCATAGTAAATCCTCTTCCTAATGCATGTTCATTTATAATCATTTCCCATGTATTTTCATACTATAACTCTCCTTTTCAATTCATTTCCATAGTAAAGTCTCTTCCTAATGCATGTTCATTTTATAATCATTTCCCAGTGTATTTTCATACTATAATCCCTTTTCAATTCATTTCCATAGTAAATCCTCTTCCTAATGCATGTTCATTTTATAATCATTTCCCATGTATTTTCATACTATAATCCCTTTTCAATTCATTTCCATAGTAAATCCTCTTCCTCTAATGCATGTTCATTTTATAATCATTTCCCATGTATTTTCATACTATAATCCCTTTTCAATTCATTTCCATAGTAAATCCTCTTCCTAATGCATGTTCATTTTATAATCATTTCCCAGTATATTTTCATACTATAATACCTTTTCAATTCATTTCCATAAGTAAATCCTCTTCCTAATGCATGTTCATTTTATAATCATTTCCCATGTATTTTCATACTATAATCCCTTTTCAATTCATTTCCATATCTTTAATGCATGTTCATTTTATAATCATTTCCCAGTGTGTTTTCATACTATAATCCCTTTTCAATTCATTTTCCATAGTAAATCCTCTTCCTAATGCATGTTCATTTTATAATCATTTCCCATGTATTTTCATACTATAATCCCTTTTCAATTCATTTCCATAGTAAATCCTCTTCCTAATGCATGTTCATTTTATAATCATTTCCCATGTATTTTCATACTATAATCCCTTTTCAATTCATTTCCATATTAAAATCTCTTCCTAATGCATGTTCATTTTATAATCATTTCCCAGTGTATTTTCATACTATAATCCTTTCAATTCATTTCCATAGTAAATCCTCTTCCTAATGCATGTTCATTTTATAATCATTTCCCAGTGTATTTTCATACTATAATCCCTTTTCAATTCATTTCCATAGTAAATCCTCTTCCTAATGCATGTTCATTTTATAATCATTTCCCTTAATATTTTCATACTATAATCCCTTTTCAATTCATTTCCATAGTAAATCCTCTTCCTAATGCATGTTCATTTTATAATCATTTCCCATGTATTTTCATACTATAATCCATTTCAATTCATTTCCATAGTAAAATCTCTTCCTAATGCATGTTCATTTTATAATCACTTCCCAGTGTATTTTCATACTATAATCCCTTTTCAATTCATTTCCATAGTAAATCCTCTTCCTAATGCATGTTCATTTTATAATCATTTCCCAGTGTATTTTCATACTATAATCCCTTTTCAATTCATTTCCATAGTAAATCTCTTCCTAATGCATGTTCATTTATAATCATTTCCCAGTGTATTTTCATACTATAATCCCTTTTCAATTCATTTCCATAGTAAATCTCTTTCTAATGCATGTTCATTTTATAATCATTTCCCAGTGTATTTTCATACTATAATCCCTTTTCAATTCATTTCCATAGTAAATCCTCTTCCTAATGCATGTTCATTTTATAATCACTTCCCAGTGTATTTTCATACTATAATCCTTTTTCAATTCATTTCCATAGTAAATCCTCTTCCCTAATGCATGTTCATTTTTATAAATCATTTCCCAGTGTATTTTCATACCTAATCCTTTTCAATTCATTTCCATAGTAAAATCCTCTTCCTAATGCATGTTCATTTTATAATCATTTCCCATGTATTTTCATACTATAATCCTTTTCAATTCATTTCCATAGTAAAATCTCTTTCTAATGCATGTTCATTTTATAATCATTTCCCGAGTGTATTTTCATACTATAATCACTTTTCAATTCATTTCCATAGTAAATCCTCTTCCTAATGCATGTTCATTTTATAATCATTTCCCATGTATTTTCATACTATAATCCCTTTTCAATTCATTTCCATAGTAAATCCTCTTCCTAATGCATGTTCATTTTATAATCATTTCCCATGTATTTTCATACTATAATCACTTTTCAATTCATTTCCATAGTAAAATCTCTTCCTAATGTATTCATTTTATAATCACTTCCCAGTGTATTTTTTTCATACTATAATCCCTTTTCAATTCATTTCCATAGTAAATCCTCTTCCTAATGCATGTTCATTTTATAATCATTTCCCAGTGTATTTTCATACTATAATCCCTTTTCAATTCATTTCCATAGTAAATCCTCTTCCTAATGCATGTTCATTTTATAATCATTTCAGTGTATTTTCATACTATAATCCTTTTCAATTCATTTCCATAGTAAAATCTCTTTCTAATGCATGTTCATTTTATAATCATTTCCCAGTGTATTTTCATACTATAATCCCTTTTCAATTCATTTCCATAGTAAATCCTCTTCCTAATGCATGTTCATTTTATAATCACTTCCCAGTGTATTTTCATACTATAATCCCTTTTCAATTCATTTCCATAGTAAATCCTCTTCCTAATGCATGTTCATTTTATAATCATTTCCCAGTGTATTTTCATACAATAATCCCTTTTCAATTCATTTCCATAGTAAAATCTCTTCCTAATGCATGTTCATTTTATAATCATTTCAGTGTATTTTCATACTATAATCCCTTTTCAATTCATTTCCATAGTAAATCTCTTTCCTAATGCATATGTTCATTTTATAATCATTTCCCAGTGTATTTTCATACTATAATCCCTTTTCAATTCATTTCCATAGTAAAATCTCTTCCTAATGCATGTTCATTTTATAATCATTTCAGTGTATTTTCATACTATAATCCCTTTCAATTCATTTCCATAGTAAATCCTCTCCTAATGCATGTTCATTTTATAATCATTTCCCAGTGTATTTTCATACTATAATCCCTTTTCAATTCATTTCCATAGTAAAATCTCTTCCTAATGCATGTTCATTTTATAATCATTTCCCAGTGTATTTTCATACTATAACTCTCTTTTCAATTCATTTCCATAGTAAAATCTCTTCCTAATGCATGTTCATTTTGTATAATCATTCTCCAGTGTATTTTCATACTATAATCCCTTTTCAATTCATTTCCATAGTAAATCCTCTTCCTAATGCATGTTCATTTTATAATCACTTCCCAGTATATTTTCATACTATAATCCCTTTTCAATTCATTTCCATAGTAAATCCTCTTCCTAATGCATGTTCATTTTATAATCACTTCCCTGTATATTTTCATACTATAATCCCTTTTCAATTCATTTCCATAGTAAATCCTCTTCCTAATGCATGTTCATTTTATAATCACTTCCCAGTATATTTTCATACTATAATCCTTTTCAATTCATTTCCATAGTAAATCCTCTTCCTAATGCATGTTCATTTTATAATCACTTCCCAGTATATTTTCATACTATAATCCCTTTTCAATTCATTTCCATAGTAAATCCTCTTCCTAATGCATGTTCATTTTATAATCACTTCCCAGTATATTTTCATACTATAATCCCCTTTTCTCAATTCATTTCATAGTAAATCCTCTTCCTAATGCATGTTCATTTTATAATCACTTCCCAGTATATTTTCATACTATAATCCCTTTTCAATTCATTTCCATAGTAAATCCTCTTCCTAATGCATGTTCATTTTATAATCAATTTCAGTATATTTTCATACTATAATCCCTTTTCAATTCATTTCCATAGTAAATCCTCTTCCTAATATGTTCATTTTATAATCACTTCCAGTATATTTTCATACTATAATCCCTTTCAATTCATTTCATAGTAAATCCTCTTCCTAATGCATGTTCATTTTATAATCATTTCCCATGTATTTTCATACTATAATCCCTTTCAATTCATTTCATAGTAAATCCTCTTCCTAATGCATGTTCATTTTATAATCATTCTATGTATTTTCATACTATATCCTTTTCAATTCATTTCCATAGTAAAATCTCTTCCTAATGCATGTTCATTTTATAATCATTTCCCAGTGTATTTTCATACTATAATCCCTTTCAATTCATTTCCATAGTAAATCCTCTTCCTAATGCATGTTCATTTTATAATCATTTCCCATGTATTTTCATACTATAATCCCTTTTCAATTCATTTCCATAGTAAATCCTCTTCCTAATGCATGTTCATTTTATAATCATTTCCCATGTATTTTCATACTATAATCCCTTTTCAATTCATTTCCATAGTAAAATTCTTCCCACGTACGTTCATTTTATAATCATTTCCCATGTATTTTCATACCTATAATCCCTTTTCAATTCATTTCCATAGTAAATCCTCTTCCTAATGCATGTTCATTTTATAATCACTTCCCAGTATATTTTCATACTATAATCCCTTTTCAATTCATTTCATAGTAAACTTTCCTAATGCATGTTCATTTTATAATCATTTCCCATGTATTTTCATACTATAATCCCTTTTCAATTCATTTCCATAGTAAATCCTCTTCCTAATGCATGTTCATTTTATGATCACTTCCCAGTGTATTTTCATACTATAATCCCTTTTCAATTCATTTCCATAGTAGTCCTTCCTAATGCATGTTCATTTTATAATCACTTCCCAGTATATTTTCATACTATAATCCCTTTTCAATTCATTTCCATAGTAAATCCTCTTCCTAATGCATGTTCATTTTATAATCACTTCCCAGTATATTTTCATACTATAACTTTTCAATTCATTTCCATAGTAAATCCTCTTCCTAATGCATGTTCATTTTATAATCACTTCCCATGTATTTTCATACTATATCCCTTTCAATTCATTTCCATAGTAAATCCTCTTCCTAATGCATGTTCATTTTATAATCATTTCCCAGTGTATTTTCATACTATAATCCCTTTTCAATTCATTTCCATAAAATCCTCTTCCTAATGCATGTTCATTTTATAATCACTTCCCAGTATATTTTCATACTATAATCCCTTTTCAATTCATTTCATAGTAAATCCTCTTCCTAATGCATGTTCATTTTATAATCACTTCCCAGTATATTTTCATACTATAATCCCTTTTCAATTCATTTCCATAGTAAATCCTCTTCCTAATGCATGTTCATTTTATGATCACTTCCCAGTGTATTTTCATACTATAATCCCTTTTCAATTCATTTCCATAGTAAATCCTCTTCCTAATGCATGTTCATTTTATAATCATTTCCCATGTATTTTCATACTATAATCCCTTTTCAATTCATTTCCATAGTAAAATCTCTTCCTAATGCATGTTCATTTTATAATCATTTCCCAGTGTATTTTCATACTATAATCCCTTTTCAATTCATTTCCATAGTAAATCCTCTTCCTAATGCATGTTCATTTTATAATCATTTCCCATGTATTTTCATACTATAATCCCTTTTCAATTCATTTCCATAGTAAATCCTCTTCCTAATGCATGTTCATTTTATAATCATTTCCCATGTATTTTCATACTATAATCCCTTTTCAATTCATTTCCATAGTAAATCCTCTTCCTAATGCATGTTCATTTTATAATCATTTCCCAGTGTATTTTCATACTATAATCCCTTTTCAATTCATTTCCATAGTAAATCCTCTTCCTAATGCATGTTCATTTTATAATCATTTCCCATGTATTTTCATACTATAATCCCTTTTCAATTCATTTCCATAGTAAATCCTCTTCCTAATGCATGTTCATTTTATAATCATTTCCCATGTATTTTCATACTATAATCCCTTTTCAATTCATTTCCATAGTAAATCCTCTTCCTAATGCATGTTCATTTTATAATCATTTCCCATGTATTTTCATACTATAATCCCTTTTCAATTCATTTCCATAGTAAATCCTCTTCCTAATGCATGTTCATTTTATAATCATTTCCCATGTATTTTCATACTATAATCCCTTTTCAATTCATTTCCATAGTAAAATCTCTTCCTAATGCATGTTCATTTTATAATCATTTCCCAGTGTATTTTCATACTATAATCCCTTTTCAATTCATTTCCATAGTAAATCCTCTTCCTAATGCATGTTCATTTTATAATCATTTCCCAGTGTATTTTCATACTATAATCCCTTTTCAATTCATTTCCATAGTAAATCCTCTTCCTAATGCATGTTCATTTTATAATCATTTCCCATGTATTTTCATACTATAATCCCTTTTCAATTCATTTCCATAGTAAATCCTCTTCCTAATGCATGTTCATTTTATAATCATTTCCCAGTGTATTTTCATACTATAATCCCTTTTCAATTCATTTCCATAGTAAATCCTCTTCCTAATGCATGTTCATTTTATAATCATTTCCCATGTATTTTCATACTATAATCCCTTTTCAATTCATTTCCATAGTAAATCCTCTTCCTAATGCATGTTCATTTTATAATCATTTCCCATGTATTTTCATACTATAATCCCTTTTCAATTCATTTCCATAGTAAATCCTCTTCCTAATGCATGTTCATTTTATAATCATTTCCCATGTATTTTCATACTATAATCCCTTTTCAATTCATTTCCATAGTAAATCCTCTTCCTAATGCATGTTCATTTTATAATCATTTCCCAGTGTATTTTCATACTATAATCCCTTTTCAATTCATTTCCATAGTAAATCCTCTTCCTAATGCATGTTCATTTTATAATCATTTCCCAGTGTATTTTCATACTATAATCCCTTTTCAATTCATTTCCATAGTAAATCCTCTTCCTAATGCATGTTCATTTTATAATCATTTCCCATGTATTTTCATACTATAATCCCTTTTCAATTCATTTCCATAGTAAATCCTCTTCCTAATGCATGTTCATTTTATAATCATTTCCCAGTGTATTTTCATACTATAATCCCTTTTCAATTCATTTCCATAGTAAATCCTCTTCCTAATGCATGTTCATTTTATAATCATTTCCCATGTATTTTCATACTATAATCCCTTTTCAATTCATTTCCATAGTAAATCCTCTTCCTAATGCGTGTTCTTTTATAATCACTTCCCAGTATATTTTCATACTATAATCCCTTTTCAATTCATTTCCATAGTAAATCCTCTTCCTAATGCATGTTCATTTTATAATCATTTCCGTGTATTTTCATACTATAATCCCTTTTCAATTCATTTCCATAGTAAATCCTCTTCCTAATGCATGTTCATTTTATAATCATTTCCCAGTGTATTTTCATACTATAACCCCTTTTCAATTCATTTCCATAGTAAATCCTCTTCCTAATGCATGTTCATTTTATAATCATTTCCCATGTATTTTCATACTATAATCCCTTTTCAATTCATTTCCATAGTAAATCCTCTTCCTAATGCATGTTCATTTTATAATCATTTCCCATGTATTTTCATACTATAATCCCTTTTCAATTCATTTCCATAGTAAATCCTCTTCCTAATGCATGTTCATTTTATAATCATTTCCCATGTATTTTCATACTATAATCCCTTTTCAATTCATTTCCATAGTAAACTCTCTTCCTAATGCATGTTCATTTTATAATCATTTCCCATGTATTTTCATACTATAATCCCTTTTCAATTCATTTCCATAGTAAATCCTCTTCCTAATGCATGTTCATTTTATAATCATTTCCCATGTATTTTCATACTATAATCCCTTTTCAATTCATTTCCATAGTAAATCCTCTTCCTAATGCATGTTCATTTTATAATCATTTCCCATGTATTTTCATACTATAATCCCTTTTCAATTCATTTCCATAGTAAATCCTCTTCCTAATGCATGTTCATTTTATAATCATTTCCCATGTATTTTCATACTATAATCCCTTTTCAATTCATTTCCATAGTAAATCCTCTTCCTAATGCATGTTCATTTTATAATCATTTCCCATGTATTTTCATACTATAATCCTTTTCAATTCATTTCCATAGTAAATCCTCTTCCTAATGCATGTTCATTTTATAATCATTTCCAGTGTATTTTCATACTATAATCCCTTTTCAATTCATTTCCATAGTAAATCCTCTTCTCAATGCATGTTCATTTTATAATCATTTCCCATGTATTTTCATACTATAATCCCTTTTCAATTCATTTCCATAGTAAATCCCTCTTCCTAATGCATGTTCATTTTATAATCATTTCCCATGTATTTTCATACTATAATCCCTTTTCAATTCATTTCCATAGTAAATCCTCTTCCTAATGCATGTTCATTTTATAATCATTTCCCCATGTATTTTCATACTATAATCCCTTTTCAATTCATTTCCATAGTAAATCCTCTTCCTAATGCATGTTCATTTTATAATCATTTCCATGTATTTTCATACTATAATCCCTTTTCAATTCATTTCCATAGTAAATCCTCTTCCTAATGCATGTTCATTTTATAATCATTTCCCATGTATTTTCATACTATAATCCCTTTTCAATTCATTTCCATAGTAAATCCTCTTCCTAATGCATGTTCATTTTATAATCATTTCCCAGTGTATTTTCATACTATAATCCCTTTTCAATTCATTTCCATAGTAAATCCTCTTCCTAATGCATGTTCATTTTATAATCATTTCCCATGTATTTTCATACTATAATCCCTTTTCAATTCATTTCCATAGTAAATCCTCTTCCTAATGCATGTTCATTTTATAATCATTTCCCATGTATTTTCATACTATAATCCCTTTTCAATTCATTTCCATAGTAAATCCTCTTCCTAATGCATGTTCATTTTATAATCATTTCCCATGTATTTTCATACTATAACTTTTCAATTCATTTCCATAGTAAAATCTCTTCCTAATGCATGTTCATTTTATAATCATTTCCCAGTGTATTTTCATACTATAATCCCTTTTCAATTCATTTCCATAGTAAATCCTCTTCCTAATGCATGTTCATTTTATAATCACTTCCCAGTGTATTTTCATACTATAATCCCTTTTCAATTCATTTCCATAGTAAATCCTCTTCCTAATGCATGTTCATTTTATAATCATTTCCCAGTGTATTTTCATACTATAATCCCTTTTCAATTCATTTCCATAGTAAAATCTCTTCCTAATGCATGTTCATTTTATAATCATTTCCCAGTGTATTTTCATACTATAATCCCTTTTCAATTCATTTCCATAGTAAAATCTCTTCCTAATGCATGTTCATTTTATAATCATTTCCCAGTGTATTTTCATACTATAATCCCTTTTCAATTCATTTCCATAATAAAATCTCTTCCTAATGCATGTTCATTTTATAATCATTTCCAGTGTATTTTCATACTATAATCCCTTTTCAATTCATTTCCATAGTAAATCCTCTTCCTAATGCATGTTCATTTTATAATCATTTCTCAGTGTATTTTCATACTATAATCCCTTTTCAATTCATTTCCATAGTAAAATCTCTTCCTAATGCATGTTCATTTTATAATCATTTCCCAGTGTATTTTCATACTATAATCCCTTTCAATTCATTTCCATAGTAAAATCTCTTCCTAATGCATGTTCATTTTATAATCATTTCCCAGTGTATTTTCATACTATAATCCCTTTTCAATTCATTTCCATAGTAAATCCTCTTCCTAATGCATGTTCATTTTATAATCACTTCCCCAGTATATTTTCATACTATAATCCCTTTTCAATTCATTTCCATAGTAAAATCCTTCCTAATGCATGTTCATTTTATAATCACTTCCCAGTATATTTTCATACTATAATCCCTTTTCTCAATTCATTTCCATAGTAAATCCTCTTCCTAATGCATGTTCATTTTATAATCACTTTCAGTATATTTTCATACTATAATCCCTTTTCAATTCATTTCCATAGTAAATCCTCTTCCTAATGCATGTTCATTTTATAATCACTTCCCAGTATATTTTCATACTATAACTTTTCAATTCATTTCCATAGTAAATCCTCTTCCTAATGCATGTTCATTTTATAATCACTTCCCAGTATATTTTCATACTATAATCCCTTTTTCAATTCATTTCATAGTAAATCCTCTTCCTAATGCATGTTCATTTATAATCACTTCCCAGTATATTTTCATACTATAATCCCTTTCAATTCATTTCCATAGTAAATCCTCTTCCTAATGCATGTTCATTTTATAATCACTTCCCAGTATATTTTCATACTATAATCCCTTTTCAATTCATTTCCATAGTAAATCCTCTTCCTAATGCATGTTCATTTTATAATCACTTCCCAGTATATTTTCATACTATAATCCCTTTTCAATTCATTTCCATAGTAAATCCTCTTCCTAATGCATGTTCATTTTATAATCATTTCCCATGTATTTTCATACTATAATCCCTTTTCAATTCATTTCCATAGTAAATCCTCTTCCTAATGCATGTTCATTTTATAATCATTTCCCATGTATTTTCATACTATAATCCCTTTTCAATTCATTTCCATAGTAAAATCTCTTCCTAATGCATGTTCATTTTATAATCATTTCCCAGTGTATTTTCATACTATAATCCCTTTTCAATTCATTTCCATAGTAAATCCTCTTCCTAATGCATGTTCATTTTATAATCATTTCCCATGTATTTTCATACCATAATCCCTTTTCAATTCATTTCCATAGTAAATCCTCTTCCTAATGCATGTTCATTTTATAATCATTTCCCATGTATTTTCATACTATAATCCCTTTTCAATTCATTTCCATAGTAAAATCTCTTCCTAATGCATGTTCATTTTATAATCATTTCCCATGTATTTTCATACTATAATCCCTTTTCAATTCATTTCCATAGTAAATCCTCTTCCTAATGCATGTCTAATATAATCACTTCCCAGTATATTTTCATACTATAATCCCTTTTTCACTCATTTCCATAGTAAATCCTCTTCCTAATGCATGTTCATTTTATAATCATTTCCCATGTATTTTCATACTATAACCTCTTTTCATTCATTTCCATATTAAAATCTCTTTCTAATGCATGTTCATTTTATAATCATTTCCAGTGTATTTTCATACTATAATCCCTTTTCAATTACTTCATAGTAAATCCTCTTCTAATGCATGTTCATTTTATAATCATTTCCCAGTGTATTTTCATACTATAAACCCTTTTCAATTCATTTCCATAGTAAATCCTCTTCCTAATGCATGTTCATTTTATAATCATTTCCCATGTATTTTCATACTATAATCCCTTTTCAATTCATTTCCATAGTAAATCCTCTTCCTAATGCATGTTCATTTTATAATCATTTCCCATGTATTTTCATACTATAATCCCTTTTCAATTCATTTCCATAGTAAACCTCCTCTTCCTAATGCATGTTCATTTTATAATCATTTCCCATGTATTTTCATACTATAATCCCTTTTCAATTCATTTCCATAGTAAATCCTCTTCCTAATGCATGTTCATTTTATAATCATTTCCCATGTATTTTCATACTATAATCCCTTTTCAATTCATTTCCATAGTAAATCCTCTTCCTAATGCATGTTCATTTTATAATCATTTCCCATGTATTTTCATACTATAATCCCTTTTCAATTCATTTCCATAGTAAATCCTCTTCCTAATGCATGTTCATTTTATAATCATTTCCCATGTATTTTCATACTATAATCCCTTTTCAATTCATTTCCTTAGTAAATCCTCTTCCTAATGCATGAAATTCATTTTATAATCATTTCCCATGTATTTTCATACTATAATCCCTTTTCAATTCATTTCCATAGTAAATCCTCTTCCTAATGCATGTTCATTTTATAATCATTTCCCATGTATTTTCATACTATAATCCCTTTTCAATTCATTTCCATAGTAAATCCTCTTCCTAATGCATGTTCATTTTATAATCATTTCCCATGTATTTTCATACTATAATCCCTTTTCAATTCATTTCCATAGTAAATCCTCTTCCTAATGCATGTTCATTTTATAATCATTTCCCATGTATTTTCATACTATAATCCCTTTTCAATTCATTTCCATAGTAAATCCTCTTCCTAATGCATGTTCATTTTATAATCATTTCCCATGTATTTTCATACTATAATCCCTTTTCAATTCATTTCCATAGTAAATCCTCTTCCTAATGCATGTTCATTTTATAATCATTTCCCAGTGTATTTTCATACTATAATCCCTTTTCAATTCATTTCCATAGTAAATCCTCTTCCTAATGCATGTTCATTTTATAATCATTTCCCAGTGTATTTTCATACTATAATCCCTTTTCAATTCATTTCCATAGTAAATCCTCTTCCTAATGCATGTTCATTTTATAATCATTTCCCATGTATTTTCATACTATAATCCCTTTTCAATTCATTTCCATATTAAAATCTCTTCCTAATGCATGTTCATTTTATAATCATTTCCCATGTATTTTCATACTATAATCCCTTTTCAATTCATTTCCATATTAAAATATCTTTCTAATGCATGTTCATTTTATAATCATTTCCCAGTGTATTTTCATACTATAATCCCTTTTCAATTCATTTCCATAGTAAATCCTCTTCCTAATGCATGTTCATTTTATAATCATTTCCCAGTGTATTTTCTCATACTATAATACCTTTTCATTCATTTCCATAGTAAATCCTCTTCCTAATGCATGTTCATTTTATAATCATTTCCCATGTATTTTCATACTATAATCCCTTTTCAATTCATTTCCATAGTAAATCCTCTTCCTAATGCATGTTCATTTTATAATCATTTCCCATGTATTTTCATACTATAATCCCTTTTCAATTCATTTCCATAGTAAATCCTCTTCCTAATGCATGTTCATTTTATAATCATTTCCCATGTATTTTCATACTATAATCCCTTTTCAATTCATTTCCATAGTAAATCCTCTTCCTAATGCATGTTCATTTTATAATCATTTCCCCATGTATTTTCATACTATAATCCCTTTTCAATTCATTTCCATAGTAAATCCTCTTTCCTAATGCATGTTCATTTTATAATCATTTCCCAGTGTATTTTCATACTATAATCCTTTTCAATTCATTTCTATAGTAAATCCTCTTCCTAATGCATGTTCATTTATAATCATTTCCCAGTGTATTTTCATACTATAATTCCTTTTCAATTCATTTCCATAGTAAATCCCTCCTCTAATGCATGTTCATTTTATAATCATTTCCCAGTGTATTTTCATACTATAATCCCTTTTCAATTCATTTCCATAGTAAATCCTCTTCCTAATGCATGTTCATTTTATAATCATTTCCCAGTGTATTTTCATACTATAACTCTCTTTCAATTCATTTCCATAGTAAATCCTCTTCCTAATGCATGTTCATTTTATAATCATTTCCATGTATTTTCATACTATAATCCCTTTTCAATTCATTTCCATAGTAAATCCTCTTCCTAATGCATGTTCATTTTATAATCATTTCCCAGTGTATTTTCATACTATAATCCCTTTTCAATTCATTTCCATAGTAAATCCTCTTCCTAATGCATGTTCATTTTATAATCATTTCCCAGTGTATTTTCATACTATAATCCTTTTCAATTCATTTCCATAGTAAATCCTCTTCCAATGCATGTTCATTTTATAATCATTTCCCAGTGTATTTTCATACTATAATCCCTTTTCAATTCATTTCCATAGTAATCCTTTCCTAATGCATGTTCATTTTATAATCATTTCCCATGTATTTTAATACTATAAACCCTTTTCAATTCATTTCCATAGTAAATCCTCTTCCTAATGCATGTTCATTTTATAATCATTTCCCAGTGTATTTTCATACTATAATCCCTTTTCAATTCATTTCCATAGTAATCCTCTTCCTAATGCATGTTCATTTTATAATCATTTCTTATGTATTTTCATACTATAATCCCTTTTCAATTCATTTCCATAGTAAATCCTCTTCCTAATGCATGTTCATTTTATAATCATTTCCCAGTGTATTTTCATACTATAATCCCTTTTCAATTCATTTCCATAGTAAATCCTCTTCCTAATGCATGTTCATTTTATAATCATTTCCCATGTATTTTCACTATAATCCCTTTTCAATTCATTTCCATAGTAAATCCTCTTCCTAATGCATGTTCATTTTATAATCATTTCCCATGTATTTTCATACTATAATCCCTTTTCAATTCATTTCCATAGTAAATCCTCTTCCTAATGCATGTTCATTTTATAATCATTTCCCAGTGTATTTTCATACTATAATCCCTTTTCAATTCATTTCCATAGTAAATCCTCTTCTCAATGCATGTTCATTTTATAATCATTTCCCAGTGTATTTTCATACTATAATCCCTTTTCAATTCATTTCCATAGTAAATCCTCTTCCTAATGCATGTTCATTTTATAATCATTTCCCAGTGTATTTTCATACTATAATCCCTTTTCAATTCATTTCCATAGTAAATCCTCTTCCTAATGCATGTTCATTTTATAATCATTTCCCATGTATTTTCATACTACAAACCCTTTTCAATTCATTTCCATAGTAAATCCTCTTCCTAATGCATGTTCATTTTATAATCATTTCCCAGTGTATTTTCATACTATAATCCCTTTTCAATTCATTTCCATAGTAAATCCTCCTCTAATGCATGTTCATTTTATAATCATTTCCCATGTATTTTCATACTATAATCCCTTTTCAATTCATTTCCATAGTAAATCCTCTTCCTAATGCATGTTCATTTTATAATCATTTCCCATGTATTTTCATACTATAATCCCTTTTCAATTCATTTCCATAGTAAATCCTCTTCCTAATGCATGTTCATTTTATAAATTACCTCATGTATTTTCATACTATAATCCCTTTTCAATTCATTTCCATAGTAAATCCTCTTCCTAATGCATGTTCATTTTATAATCATTTCCCAGTGTATTTTCATACTATAATCCCTTTTCAATTCATTTCCATAGTAAATCCTCTTCCTAATGCATGTTCATTTTATAATCATTTCCCAGTGTATTTTCATACTATAATCCCTTTTCAATTCATTTCCATAGTAAATCCTCTTCCTAATGCATGTTCATTTTATAATCATTTCCCAGTGTATTTTCATACTATAACCTTTTCAATTCATTTCCATAGTAAATCCTCTTCCTAATGCATGTTCATTTTATAATCATTTCCCAGTGTATTTTCATACTATAATCCCTTTTCAATTCATTTCCATAGTAAATCCTCTTCCTAATGCATGTTCATTTTATAATCATTTCCCATGTATTTTCATACTATAATCCCTTTTCAATTCATTTCCATAGTAAATCCTCTTCCTAATGCATGTTCATTTTATAATCATTTCCCATGTATTTTCATACTATAATCCCTTTTCAATTCATTTCCATAGTAAATCCTCTTCCTAATGCATGTTCATTTTATAATCATTTCCCAGTGTATTTTCATACTATAATCCCTTTTCAATTCATTTCCATAGTAAATCCTCTTCCTAATGCATGTTCATTTTATAATCATTTCCCAGTGTATTTTCATACTATAATCCCTTTTCAATTCATTTCCATAGTAAATCCTCTTCCTAATGCATGTTCATTTTATAATCATTTCCCAGTGTATTTTCATACTATAATCCCTTTTCAATTCATTTCATAGTAAATCCTCTTCCTAATGCATGTTCATTTTATAATCATTTCCCATGTATTTTCATACTATAAACCCTTTTCAATTCATTTCCATAGTAAATCCTCTTCCTAATGCATGTTCATTTTATAATCATTTCCCAGTGTATTTTCATACTATAATCCCTTTTCAATTCATTTCCATAGTAAATCCTCTTCCTAATGCATGTTCATTTTATAATCATTTCCCATGTATTTTCATACTATAATCCCTTTTCAATTCATTTGCTAGTAAATCCTCTTCCTAATGCATGTTCATTTTATAATCATTTCCATGTATTTTCATACTATAATCCCTTTTCAATTCATTTCATAGTAAATCCTCTTCCTAATGCATGTTCATTTTATAATCATTTCCCCATGTATTTTCATACTATAATCCCTTTTCAATTCATTTCCATAGTAAATCCTCTTCCTAATGCATGTTCATTTTATAATCATTTCCCAGTGTATTTTCATACTATAATCCCTTTTCAATTCATTTCCATAGTAAATCCTCTTCCTAATGCATGTTCATTTTATAATCATTTCCCAGTGTATTTTCATACTATAATCCCTTTTCAATTCATTTCCATAGTAAATCCTCTTCCTAATGCATGTTCATTTTATAATCATTTCCCAGTGTATTTTCATACTATAATCCCTTTTCAATTCATTTCCATAGTAAATCCTCTTCCTAATGCATGTTCATTTTATAATCATTTCCATGTATTTTCATACTATAATCCCTTTTCAATCATTTCCATAGTAAATCCTCTTCCTAATGCATGTTCATTTTATAATCATTTCCCATGTATTTTCATACTATAATCCCTTTTCAATTCATTTCCATAGTAAATCCTCTTCCTAATGCATGTTCATTTTATAATCATTTCCCAGTGTATTTTCATACTATAATCCCTTTTCAATTCATTTCATAGTAAATCCTCTTCCTAATGCATGTTCATTTTATAATCATTTCCCAGTGTATTTTCATACTATAATCCCTTTTCAATTCATTTCCATAGTAAATCCTCTTCCTAATGCATGTTCATTTTATAATCATTTCCCAGTGTATTTTCATACCATAATCCCTTTTCAATTCATTTCATAGTAAATCCTCTTCCTAATGCATGTTCATTTTATAATCATTTCCCATGTATTTTCATACTATAAACCCTTTTCAATTCATTTCCATAGTAAATCCTCTTCCTAATGCATGTTAATTTTATAATCATTTCCCAGTGTATTTTCATACTATAATCCCTTTTCAATTCATTTCCATAGTAAATCCTCTTCCTAATGCATGTTCATTTTATAATCATTTCCCATGTATTTTCATACCATAATCCTTCAATTCATTTCCATAGTAAATCCTCTTCCTAATGCATGTTCATTTTATAATCATTTCCCATGTATTTTCATACTATAATCCCTTTTCAATTCATTTCCATAGTAAATCCTCTTCCTAATGCATGTTCATTTTATAATCATTTCCCATGTATTTTCATACTATAATCCCTTTTCAATTCATTTCCATAGTAAATCCTCTCTTCCTAATGCATGTTCATTTTATAATCATTTCCCATGTATTTTCATACTATAATCCCTTTTCAATTCATTTCCATAGTAAATCCTCTTCCTAATGCATGTTCATTTTATAATCATTTCCCAGTGTATTTTCATACTATAATCCCTTTTCAATTCATTTCCATAGTAAATCCTCTTCCTAATGCATGTTCATTTTATAATCATTTCCCAGTGTATTTTCATACTATAATCCCTTTTCAATTCATTTCCATAGTAAATCCTCTTCCTAATGCATGTTCATTTTATAATCATTTCCCAGTGTATTTTCATACTATAATCCCTTTTCAATTCATTTCCATAGTAAATCCTCTTCCTAATGCATGTTCATTTTATAATCATTTCCCATGTATTTTCATACTATAATCCCTTTTCAATTCATTTCCATAGTAAATCCTCTTCCTAATGCATGTTCATTTTATAATCATTTCCCATGTATTTTCATACTATAATCCCTTTTCAATTCATTTCCATAGTAAATCCTCTTCCTAATGCATGTTCATTTTATAATCATTTCCCAGTGTATTTTCATACTATAATCCCTTTTCAATTCATTTCCATAGTAAATCCTCTTCCTAATGCATGTTCATTTTATAATCATTTCCCAGTGTATTTTCATACTATAATCCCTTTTCAATTCATTTCCATAGTAAATCCTCTTCCTAATGCATGTTCATTTTATAATCATTTCCCAGTGTATTTCTCTACATACTATAATCCCTTTTTCAATTCATTTCCATAGTAAATCCTCTTCCTAATGCATGTTCATTTTATAATCATTTCCCATGTATTTTCATACTATAAACCCTTTTCAATTCATTTCCATAGTAAATCCTCTTCCTAATGCATGTTCATTTTATAATCATTTCCCAGTGTATTTTCATACTATAATCCCTTTTCAATTCATTTCCATAGTAAATCCTCTTCCTAATGCATGTTCATTTTATAATCATTTCCCATGTATTTTCATACTATAATCCCTTTTCAATTCATTTCCATAGTAAATCCTCTTCCTAATGCATGTTCATTTTATAATCATTTCCCATGTATTTTCATACTATAATCCCTTTTCAATTCATTTCCATAGTAAATCCTCTTCCTAATGCATGTTCATTTTATAATCATTTCCCATGTATTTTCATACTATAATCCCTTTTCAATTCATTTCCATAGTAAATCCTCTTCCTAATGCATGTTCATTTTATAATCATTTCCAGTGTATTTAATACTATAATCCCTTTTCAATTCATTTCCATAGTAAATCCTCTTCCTAATGCATGTTCATTTTATAATCATTTCCCAGTGTATTTTCATACTATAATCCCTTTCAATTCATTTCCATAGTAAACTTTCCTTCCTAATGCATGTTCATTTTATAATCATTTCCCAGTGTATTTTCATACTATAATCCCTTTTCAATTCATTTCCATAGTAAATCCTCTTCCTAATGCATGTTCATTTTATAATCATTTCCCATGTATTTTCATACTATAATCCCTTTTCAATTCATTTCCATAGTAAATCCTCTTCCTAATGCATGTTCATTTTATAATCATTTCCCATGTATTTTCATAATATAATCCTTTCTAATTCATTTCCATAGCAAATCCTCTTCCCAATGCATGTCTATTTTATAATCATTTCCCAGTGTATTTTCATACTATAATCCCTTTCAATTCATTTCCATAGTAAATCCTCTTCCTAATGCATGTTCATTTTATAATCATTTCCCAGTGTATTTTCATACTATAATCCCTTTTCAATTCATTTCCATAGTAAATCCTCTTCCTAATGCATGTTCATTTTATAATCATTTCCCAGTGTATTTTCATACTATAATCCCTTTTCAATTCATTTCCATAGTAAATCCTCTTCCTAATGCATGTTCATTTTATAATCATTTCCCATGTATTTTCATACTATAAACCCTTTTCAATTCATTTCCATAGTAAATCCTCTTCCTAATGCATGTTCATTTTATAATCATTTCCCAGTGTATTTTCATACTATAATCCCTTTTCAATTCATTTCCATAGTAAATCCTCTTCCTAATGCATGTTCATTTTATAATCATTTCCCATGTATTTTCATACTATAATCCCTTTTCAATTCATTTCCATAGTAAATCCTCTTCCTAATGCATGTTCATTTTATAATCATTTCCCATGTATTTTCATACTATAATCCCTTTTCAATTCATTTCATAGTAAATCCTCTTCCTAATGCATGTTCATTTTATAATCATTTCCCATGTATTTTCATACTATAATCCCTTTTCAATTCATTTCCATAGTAAATCCTCTCTCCTAATGCATGTTCATTTTATAATCATTTCCATGTATTTTCATACTATAAACCCTTTTCAATTCATTTCATAGTAAATCCTCTTCCTAATGCATGTTCATTTTATAATCATTTCCCATGTATTTTCATACTATAACCTTTTCAATTCATTTCCATAGTAAATCCTCTTCCTAATGCATGTTCATTTTATAATCATTTCCCAGTGTATTTTCATACTATAATCCCTTTTCAATTCATTTCCATAGTAAATCCTCTTCCTAATGCATGTTCATTTTATAATCATTTCCCATGTATTTTCATACTATAATCCCTTTTCAATTCATTTCCATAGTAAATCCTCTTCCTAAATGCATGTTCATTTTATAATCATTTCCCATGTATTTTCATACTATAACCCTTTTCAATTCATTTCCATAGTAAATCCTCTTCCTAATGCATGTTCATTTTATAATCATTTCCCAGTGTATTTTCATACTATAATCCCTTTTCAATTCATTTCCATAGTAAATCCTCTTCCTAATGCATGTTCATTTTATAATCATTTCCCAGTGTATTTTCTTGTTTTTTCATACTATAATCCCTTTTTCAATTCATTTCCATAGTAAATCCTCTTCCTAATGCATGTTCATTTTATAATCATTTCCCAGTGTATTTTCATACTATAATCCCTTTTCAATTCATTTCCATAGTAAATCCTCTTCCTAATGCATGTTCATTTTATAATCATTTCATGTATTTTCATACTATAAACCCTTTTCAATTCATTTCCATAGTAAATCCTCTTCCTAATGCATGTTCATTTTATAATCATTTCCCAGTGTATTTTCATACTATAATCCTTCAATTCATTTGCTAGTAAATCCTCTTCCTAATGCATGTTCATTTTATAATCATTTCCCATGTATTTTCATACTATAATCCCTTTTCAATTCATTTCCATAGTAAACTTTCCTAATGCATGTTCATTTTATAATCATTTCCCAGTGTATTTTCATACTATAATCCCTTTTCAATTCATTTCCATAGTAAATCCTCTCCTAATGCATGTTCATTTTATAATCATTTCCCATGTATTTCTCATACTATAATCCCTTTTCAATTCATTTCCATAGTAAATCCTCTTCCTAATGCATGTCTACATATTTTATAATCATTTCCCAGTGTATTTTCATACTATAATCCCTTTTCAATTCATTTCCATAGTAAATCCTCTTCCTAATGCATGTTCATTTTATAATCATTTCCCAGTGTATTTTCATACTATAATCCCTTTTCAATTCATTTCCATAGTAAATCCTCTTCCTAATGCACACCATTTTATAATCATTTCCCAGTGTATTTTCATACTATAATCCCTTTTTCAATTCATTTCCATAGTAAATCCTCTTCCTAATGCATGTTCATTTTATAATCATTTCCCATGTATTTTCATACTATAATCCCTTTTCAATTCATTTCCATATAAATCCTCTTTCCACTTAAGGTTCATTTTATAATCATTTCCCATGTATTTTCATACTATAATCCCTTTTCAATTCATTTCCATAGTAAATCCTCTTCCTAATGCATGTTCATTTTATAATCATTTCCCAGTGTATTTTCATACTATAATCCCTTTTCAATTCATTTCCATAGTAAATCCTCTTCCTAATGCATGTTCATTTTATAATCATTTCCCAGTGTATTTTCATACTATAATCCCTTTTCAATTCATTTCCATAGTAAATCCTCTTCCTAATGCATGTTCATTTTATAATCATTTCCCAGTGTATTTTCATACTATAATCCCTTTTCAATTCATTTCCATAGTAAATCCTCTTCCTAATGCATGTTCATTTTATAATCATTTCCCATGTATTTTCATACTATAAACCCTTTTCAATTCATTTCCTTAATAGTAAATCCTCTTCCTAATGCATGTTCATTTTATAATCATTTCCAGTGTATTTTCATACTATAATCCCTTTTCAATTCATTTCCATAGTAAATCCTCTTCCTAATGCATGTTCATTTATAATCATTTCATGTATTTTCATACTATAATCCCTTTTCAATTCATTTCCATAGTAAATCCTCTTCCTAATGCATGTCTATTTTATAATCATTTCCATGTATTTTCATACTATAACTTTTCAATTCATTTCCATAGTAAATCCTCTTCCTAATGCATGTTCATTTTATAATCATTTCCCATGTATTTTCATACTATAATCCCTTTTCAATTCATTTCCATAGTAAATCCTCTTCCTAATGCATGTTCATTTTATAATCATTTCCCATGTATTTTCATACTATAATCCCTTTTCAATTCATTTCCATAGTAAATCCTCTCCTTTCCTAATGCATGTTCATTTTATAATCATTTCCCAGTGTATTTTCATACTATAATCCCTTTCAATTCATTTCCATAGTAAATCCTCTCTCCTAATGCATGTTCATTTTATAATCATTTCCCAGTGTATTTTCATACTATAATCCCTTTTCAATTCATTTCCATAGTAAATCCTCTTCCTAATGCATGTTCATTTTATAATCATTTCCCAGTGTATTTTCATACTATAATCCCTTTTCAATTCATTTCCATAGTAAATCCTCTTCCTAATGCATGTTCATTTTATAATCATTTCCCATGTATTTTCATACGATAATCCCTTTTCAATTCATTTCCATAGTAAACTTTTCCATGTTCATTTTATAATCATTTCCCATGTATTTTCATACTATAATCCCTTTTTCAATTCATTTCATAGTAAATCCTCTTTCCTAATGCATGTTCATTTTATAATCATTTCCCAGTGTATTTTCATACTATAATCCCTTTTCAATTCATTTCCATAGTAAATCCTCTTCCTAATGCATGTTCATTTTATAATCATTTCCCAGTGTATTTTCATACCATAATCCCTTTTCAATTCATTTCCATAGTAAATCCTCTTCCTAATGCATGTTCATTTTATAATCATTTCCCAGTGTATTTTCATACTATAATCCCTTTTCAATTCATTTCCATAGTAAATCCTCTTCCTAATGCATGTTCATTTTATAATCATTTCCATGTATTTTCATACTATAAACCCTTTTCAATTCATTTCCATAGTAAACTCTCTTCCTAATGCATGTTCATTTTATAATCATTTCCCAGTGTATTTTCATACTATAATCCCTTTTCAATTCATTTCCATAGTAAATCCTCTTCCTAATGCATGTTCATTTTATAATCATTTCCCATGTATTTTCATACTATAATCTCCTTTCAATTCATTTCCATAGTAAATCCTCTTCCTAATGCATGTTCATTTTATAATCATTTCCCATGTATTTTCATACTATAATCCCTTTTCAATTCATTTCCATAGTAAATCCTCTTCCTAATGCATGTTCATTTTATAATCATTTCCCATGTATTTTCATACTATAATCCCTTTTTCAATTCATTTCCATAGTAAATCCTTCTTCCTAATGCATGTTCATTTTATAATCATTTCCCAGTGTATTTTCATACTATAACTTTTCAATTCATTTCATAGTAAATCCTCTTCCTAATGCATGTTCATTTTATAATCATTTCCCAGTGTATTTTCATACTATAATCCCTTTCAATTCATTTCATAGTAAATCCTCTTCCTAATGCATGTTCATTTTATAATCATTTCAGTGTATTTTCATACTATACCTTCTTTTCAATTCATTTCATAGTAAATCCTCTTCCTAATGCATGTTCATTTTATAATCATTTCCCATGTATTTTCATACTATAATCCCTTTTCAATTCATTTCCATAGTAAATCCTCTTCCTAATGCATGTTCATTTTATAATCATTTCCCATGTATTTTCATACTATAATCCCTTTTCAATTCATTTCCATAGTAAATCCTCTTCCCAATGCATGTTCATTTTATAATCATTTCCCAGTGTATTTTCATACTATAACCTTTATAATTCATTTCCATAGTAAATCCTCTTCCTAATGCATGTTCATTTTATAATCATTCTCAGTATTTTCATACTATAACTCTTCAATTCATTTCCATAGTAAATCCTCTTCCTAATGCATGTTCATTTTATAATCATTTCCCAGTGTATTTTCATACTATAATCCCTTTTCAATTCATTTCATATAAATCCTCTTCCTAATGCATGTTCATTTTATAATCATTTCCCATGTATTTTCATACTATAAACCCTTTTCAATTCATTTCCATAGTAAATCCTCTTCCTAATGCATGTTCATTTTATAATCATTTCCCAGTGTATTTTCATACTATAATCCCTTTTCAATTCATTTCCATAGTAAATCCTCTTCCTAATGCATGTTCATTTTATAATCATTTCCCATGTATTTTCATACTATAATCCCTTTTCAATTCATTTCCATAGTAAATCCTCTTCCTAATGCATGTTCATTTTATAATCATTTCCCATGTATTTTCATACTATAATCCCTTTTCAATTCATTTCCATAGTAAATCCTCTTCCTAATGCATGTTCATTTTATAATCATTTCCCATGTATTTTCATACTATAATCCCTTTTCAATTCATTTCCATAGTAAATCCTCTTCCTAATGCATGTTCATTTTATAATCATTTCCCATGTATTTTCATACTATAAACCCTTTTCAATTCATTTCCATAGTAAATCCTCTTCCTAATGCATGTTCATTTTATAATCATTTCCCATGTATTTTCATACTATAATCCCTTTTCAATTCATTTCCATAGTAAATCCTCTTCCTAATGCATGTTCATTTTATAATCATTTCCCAGTGTATTTTCATACTATAATCCCTTTTCAATTCATTTCCATAGTAAATCCTCTTCCTAATGCATGTTCATTTTATAATCATTTCCCATGTATTTTCATACTATAAACCCTTTTCAATTCATTTCCATAGTAAATCCTCTTCCTAATGCATGTTCATTTTATAATCATTTCCCAGTGTATTTTCATACTATAATCCCTTTTCAATTCATTTCCATAGTAAATCCTCTTCCTAATGCATGTTCATTTTATAATCATTTCCCATGTATTTTCATACTATAAACCCTTTTCAATTCATTTCCATAGTAAAATCCTTCCTAATGCATGTTCATTTTATAATCATTTCCCATGTATTTTCATACTATAATCCCTTTTCAATTCATTTCCATAGTAAATCCTCTTCCTAATGCATGTCTACTTTATAATCATTTCCCATGTATTTTCATACTATAATCCCTTTTCAATTCATTTCCATAGTAAATCTTCCTAATGCATGTTCATTTTATAATCATTTCCCATGTATTTTCATACTATAATCCCTTTTTCAATTCATTTCCATAGTAAATCCTCTTCCTAATGCATGTTCATTTTATAATCATTTCCCATGTATTTTCATACTATAATCCCTTTTCAATTCATTTCCATAGTAAATCCTCTTCCTAATGCATGTTCATTTTATAATCATTTCCCAGTGTATTTTTACATACTATAATCCCTTTTTCAATTCATTTCCATAGTAAATCCTCTCCTAATGCATGTTCATTTTATAATCATTTCCCTATGTATTTTCATACTATAATCCCTTTTCAATTCATTTCCATAGTAAATCCTCTTCCTAATGCATGTTCATTTTATAATCATTTCCCAGTGTATTTTCATACTATAATCCCTTTTCAATTCATTTCCATAGTAAATCCTCTTCCTAATGCATGTTCATTTTATAATCATTTCCCAGTGTATTTTCATACTATAATCCCTTTTTCAATTCATTTCCATAGTAAATCCTCTTCCTAATGCATGTTCATTTTATAATCATTTCCCAGTGTATTTTCATACTATAATCCCTTTTCAATTCATTTCCATAGTAAATCCTCTTCCTAATGCATGTTCATTTTATAATCATTTCCCATGTATTTTCATACTATAATCCCTTTTCAATTCATTTCCATAGTAAATCCTCTTCCGAATGCATGTTCATTTTATAATCATTTCCCAGTGTATTTTCATACTATAATCCCTTTTCAATTCATTTCCACATAGTAAATCCTCTTCCTAATGCATGTTCATTTTATAATCATTTCCCAGTGTATTTTCATACCATAATCCTTTCAATTCATTTCCATAGTAAATCCTCTTCCTAATGCATGTTCATTTTATAATCATTTCCCATGTATTTTCATACTATAATCCCTTTTCAATTCATTTCCATAGTAAAAATCTCTTTCTAATGCATGTTCATTTTATAATCATTTCCCAGTGTATTTTCATACTATAATCCCTTTTCAATTCATTTCCATAGTAAATCCTCTTCCTAATGCATGTTCATTTTATAATCATTTCCCAGTGTATTTTCATACTATAATCCCTTTTCAATTCATTTCCATAGTAAATCCTCTTTCCTAATGCATGTTCATTTTATAATCATTTCCATGTATTTTCATACTATATCCCTTTCAATTCATTTCCATAGTAAATCCTCTTCCTAATGCATGTTCATTTTATAATCATTTCCCAGTGTATTTTCATACTATAATCCCTTTTCAATTCATTTCCATATTAAAATCTCTTCCTAATGCATGTTCATTTTATAATCACTTCCCAGTGTATTTTCATACTATAATCCCTTTTCAATTCATTTCCATAGTAAAACTCTTTCTAATGCATGTCCATTTTATAATCATTTCCCAGTGTATTTTCATACTATAATCCCTTTTCAATTCATTTCCATAGTAAAATCTCTTCCTAATGCATGTTCATTTTATAATCATTTCCCAGTGTATTTTCATACTATAATCCCTTTTCAATTCATTTCCATAGTAAAATCTCTTTCTAATGCATGTTCATTTTATAATCATTTCCCAGTGTATTTTCATACTATAATCCCTTTTCAATTCATTTCCATAGTAAATCCTCTTCCTAATGCATGTTCATTTTATAATCATTTCCCAGTGTATTTTCATACTATAATCCCTTTTCAATTCATTTCCATAGTAAATCCTCTTCCTAATGCATGTTCATTTTATAATCATTTCCCAGTGTATTTTCATACTATAATCCCTTTTCAATTCATTTCCATAGTAAATCCTCTTCCCTAATGCATGTTCATTTTATAATCATTTCCCAGTGTATTTTCATACTATAATCCCTTTTCAATTCATTTCCATAGTAAATCCTCTTCCTAATGCATGTTCATTTTATAATCATTTCCCAGTGTATTTTCATACTATAATCCCTTTTCAATTCATTTCCATAGTAAATCCTCTTCCTAATGCATGTTCATTTTATAATCATTTCCCATGTATTTTCATACTATAATCCCTTTTCAATTCATTTCCATAGTAAATCCTCTTCCTAATGCATGTTCATTTTATAATCACTTCCCAGTATATTTTCATACTATAATCCCTTTTCAATTCATTTCCATAGTAAATCCTCTTCCTAATGCATGTTCATTTTATAATCATTTCCCAGTGTATTTTCATACTATAATCCCTTTTCAATTCATTTCCATAGTAAATCCTCTTCCTAATGCATGTTCATTTTATAATCATTTCCCAGTGTATTTTCATACTATAATCCCTTTTCAATTCATTTCCATAGTAAATCCTCTTCCTAATGCATGTTCATTTTATAATCATTTCCCAGTGTATTTTCATACTATAATCCCTTTTCAATTCATTTCCATAGTAAATCCTCTTCCTAATGCATGTTCATTTTATAATCATTTCCCAGTGTATTTTCATACTATAATCCCTTTTCAATTCATTTCCATAGTAAAATCTCTTTCTAATGCATGTTCATTTTATAATCATTTCCCAGTGTATTTTCATACTATAATCCCTTTTCAATTCATTTCCATAGTAAATCCTCTTCCTAATGCATGTTCATTTTATAATCATTTCCCAGTGTATTTTCATACTATAATCCCTTTTCAATTCATTTCCATAGTAAATCCTCTTCCTAATGCATGTTCATTTTATAATCATTTCCCAGTGTATTTTCATACTATAATCCCTTTTCAATTCATTTCCATAGTAAAATCTCTTTCTAATGCATGTTCATTTTATAATCACTTCCCAGTGTATTTTCATACTATAATCCCTTTTCAATTCATTTCCATAGTAAATCCTCTTCCTAATGCATGTTCATTTTATAATCATTTCCCAGTGTATTTTCATACTATAATCCCTTTTCAATTCATTTCCATAGTAAATCCTCTTCCTAATGCATGTTCATTTTATAATCATTTCCCAGTGTATTTTCATACTATAATCCCTTTTCAATTCATTTCCATAGTAAATCCTCTTCCTAATGCATGTTCATTTTATAATCATTTCCCAGTGTATTTTCATACTATAATCCCTTTTCAATTCATTTCCATAGTAAATCCTCTTCCTAATGCATGTTCATTTTATAATCATTTCCCAGTATATTTTCATACTATAATCCCTTTTCAATTCATTTCCATAGTAAATCCTCTTCCTAATGCATGTTCATTTTATAATCATTTCCCATGTATTTTCATACTATAATCCCTTTTCAATTCATTTCCATAGTAAATCCTCTTCCTAATGCATGTTCATTTTATAATCACTTCCCAGTATATTTTCATACTATAATCCCTTTTCAATTCATTTCCATAGTAAATCCTCTTCCTAATGCATGTTCATTTTATAATCATTTCCCATGTATTTTCATACTATAATCCCTTTTCAATTCATTTCCATAGTAAATCCTCTTCCTAATGCATGTTCATTTTGTAATCATTTCCCAGTGTATTTTCATACTATAATCCCTTTTCAATTCATTTCCATAGTAAAATCTCTTTCTAATGCATGTTCATTTTATAATCACTTCCCAGTGTATTTTCATACTATAATCCCTTTTCAATTCATTTCCATAGTAAATCCTCTTCCTAATGCATGTTCATTTTATAATCATTTCCCAGTGTATTTTCATACTATAATCCCTTTTCAATTCATTTCCATAGTAAAATCTCTTTCTAATGCATGTTCATTTTATAATCATTTCCCAGTGTATTTTCATACTATAATCACTTTTCAATTCATTTCCATAGTAAATCCTCTTCCTAATGCATGTTCATTTTATAATCATTTCCCAGTGTATTTTCATACTATAATCCCTTTTCAATTCATTTCCATAGTAAATCCTCTTCCTAATGCATGTTCATTTTATAATCATTTCCCAGTGTATTTTCATACTATAATCCCTTTTCAATTCATTTCCATAGTAAATCCTCTTCCTAATGCATGTTCATTTTATAATCATTTCCCAGTGTATTTTCATACTATAATCCCTTTTCAATTCATTTCCATAGTAAATCCTCTTCCTAATGCATGTTCATTTTATAATCATTTCCCAGTGTATTTTCATACTATAATCCCTTTTCAATTCATTTCCATAGTAAAATCTCTTTCTAATGCATGTTCATTTTATAATCACTTCCCAGTGTATTTTCATACTATAATCCCTTTTCAATTCATTTCCATAGTAAATCCTCTTCCTAATGCATGTTCATTTTATAATCATTTCCCAGTGTATTTTCATACTATAATCCCTTTTCAATTCATTTCCATAGTAAATCCTCTTCCTAATGCATGTTCATTTTATAATCATTTCCCAGTGTATTTTCATACTATAATCCCTTTTCAATTCATTTCCATAGTAAATCCTCTTCCTAATGCATGTTCATTTTATAATCATTTCCCAGTGTATTTTCATACTATAATCCCTTTTCAATTCATTTCCATAGTAAATCCTCTTCCTAATGCATGTTCATTTTATAATCATTTCCCAGTGTATTTTCATACTATAATCCCTTTTCAATTCATTTCCATAGTAAATCCTCTTCCTAATGCATGTTCATTTTATAATCATTTCCCAGTGTATTTTCATACTATAATCCCTTTTCAATTCATTTCCATAGTAAATCCTCTTCCTAATGCATGTTCATTTTATAATCATTTCCCATGTATTTTCATACTATAATCCCTTTTCAATTCATTTCCATAGTAAAATCTCTTTCTAATGCATGTTCATTTTATAATCATTTCCCAGTGTATTTTCATACTATAATCCCTTTTCAATTCATTTCCATAGTAAATCCTCTTCCTAATGCATGTTCATTTTATAATCACTTCCCAGTGTATTTTCATACTATAATCCCTTTTCAATTCATTTCATAGTAAATCCTCTTCCTAATGCATGTTCATTTTATAATCATTTCCCAGTGTATTTTCATACTATAATCCCTTTTCAATTCATTTCCATAGTAAATCCTCTTCCTAATGCATGTTCATTTTATAATCATTTCCCAGTGTATTTTCATACTATAATCCCTTTTCAATTCATTTCCATAGTAAATCCTCTTCCTAATGCATGTTCATTTTATAATCATTTCCCAGTGTATTTTCATACTATAATCCCTTTTCAATTCATTTGCCATAGTAAATCCTCTTCCTAATGCATGTTCATTTTATAATCATTTCCCAGTGTATTTTCATACTATAATCCCTTTTCAATTCATTTCCATAGTAAATCCTCTTCCTAATGCATGTTCATTTTATAATCATTTCCCATGTATTTTCATACTATAATCCCTTTTCAATTCATTTCCATAGTAAAATCTCTTTCTAATGCATGTTCATTTTATAATCATTTCCCAGTGTATTTTCATACTATAATCCCTTTTCAATTCATTTCCATAGTAAATCCTCTTCCTAATGCATGTTCATTTTATAATCACTTCCCAGTGTATTTTCATACTATAATCCCTTTTCAATTCATTTCCATAGTAAATCCTCTTCCTAATGCATGTTCATTTTATAATCATTTCCCAGTGTATTTTCATACTATAATCCCTTTTCAATTCATTTCCATAGTAAATCCTCTTCCTAATGCATGTTCATTTTATAATCATTTCCCAGTGTATTTTCATACTATAATCCCTTTTCAATTCATTTCCATAGTAAATCCTCTTCCTAATGCATGTTCATTTTATAATCATTTCCCAGTGTATTTTCATACTATAATCCCTTTTCAATTCATTTCCATAGTAAATCCTCTTCCTAATGCATGTTCATTTTATAATCACTTCCCAGTGTATTTTCATACTATAATCCCTTTTCAATTCATTTCCATAGTAAATCCTCTTCCTAATGCATGTTCATTTTATAATCATTTCCCAGTGTATTTTCATACTATAATCCCTTTTCAATTCATTTCATAGTAAATCCTCTTCCTAATGCATGTTCATTTTATAATCATTTCCCATGTATTTTCATACTATAATCCCTTTTCAATTCATTTCCATAGTAAAATCTCTTTCTAATGCATGTTCATTTTATAATCATTTCCCAGTGTATTTTCATACTATAATCCCTTTTCAATTCATTTCCATAGTAAATCCTCTTCCTAATGCATGTTCATTTTATAATCATTTCCCATGTATTTTCATACTATAATCCCTTTTCAATTCATTTCCATCGTAAAATCTCTTTCTAATGCATGTTCATTTTATAATCATTTCCCAGTGTATTTTCATACTATAATCCCTTTTCAATTCATTTCCATAGTAAATCCTCTTCCTAATGCATGTTCATTTTATAATCATTTCCCATGTATTTTCATACTATAATCCCTTTTCAATTCATTTCCATAGTAAAATCTCTTTCTAATGCATGTTCATTTTATAATCATTTCCCAGTGTATTTTCATACTATAATACCTTTTCAATTCATTTCCATAGTAAATCCTCTTCCTAATGCATGTTCATTTTATAATCATTTCCCAGTGTATTTTCATACTATAATCCCTTTTCAATTCATTTCCATAGTAAAATCTCTTCCAATGCATGTTCATTTTATAATCATTTCCCAGTGTATTTTCATACTATAATCCCTTTTCAATTCATTTCCATAGTAAAATCTCTTTTCTAATGCATGTTCATTTTATAATCATTTCCCAGTGTATTTTCATACTATAATCCCTTTTCAATTCATTTCCATAGTAAATCCTCTTCCTAATGCATGTTCATTTTATAATCATTTCCCAGTGTATTTTCATACTATAATCCCTTTTCAATTCATTTCCATAGTAAATCCTCTTCCTAATGCATGTTCATTTTATAATCATTTCCCATGTATTTTCATACTATAATCCCTTTTCAATTCATTTCCATAGTAAATCCTCTTCCTAATGCATGTTCATTTTATAATCATTTCCCAGTGTATTTTCATACTATAATCCCTTTTCAATTCATTTCCATAGTAAATCCTCTTCCTAATGCATGTTCATAATCATTTCCCAGTGTATTTTCATACTATAATCCCTTTTTCAATTCATTTCCATAGTAAATCCTCTTCCTAATGCATGTTCATTTTATAATCATTTCCAGTGTATTTTTTCATACTATAATCCTCTTTCAATTCATTTCCATAGTAAATCCTCTTCCTAATGCATGTTCATTTTATAATCATTTCCCAGTGTATTTTCATACTATAATCCCTTTTCAATTCATTTCCATAGTAAATCCTCTTCCTAATGCATGTTCATTTTATAATCATTTCATGTATTTTCATACTATAATCCCTTTCTCAATTCATTTCCATAGTAAATCCTCTTCCTAATGCATGTTCATTTTATAATCATTTCCCAGTGTATTTTCATACTATAATCCCTTTTCAATTCATTTCCATAGTAAATCCTCTTCCTAATGCATGTTCATTTTATAATCATTTCCCAGTGTATTTTCATACTATAATCCCTTTTCAATTCATTTCCATAGTAAATCCTCTTCCTAATGCATGTTCATTTTATAATCATTTCCCAGTGTATTTTCATACTATAATCCTCTTTCAATTCATTTCCATAGTAAATCCTCTTCCTAATGCATGTTCATTTTATAATCATTTCCCAGTGTATTTTCATACTATAATCCCTTTTCAATTCATTTCCATAGTAAATCCTCTTCCTAATGCATGTTCATTTTATAATCATTTCCCTGTGTATTTTCATACTATAATCCCTTTTCAATTCATTTCCATAGTAAAATCTCTTCCTAATGCATGTTCATTTTATAATCATTTCCAGTGTATTTTCATACTATAATCCCTTTTCAATTCATTTCCATAGTAAATCCTCTTCCTAATGCATGTTCATTTTATGATCACTTCCCAGGGTATTTTCATACTATAATCCCTTTTCACCTCATTTCTATAGTAAAATCTCTTTCTAATGCATGTTCATTTTATAATCACTTCCCAGTGTATTTTCATACTATAATCCCTTTTCAATTCATTTCCATAGTAAATCCTCTTCCTAATGCATGTTCATTTTATAATCATTTCAGTGTATTTTCATACTATAATCCCTTTTCAATTCATTTCCATAGTAAATCCTCTTCCTAATGCATGTTCATTTTATAATCATGTCCCAGTGTATTTTCATACTATAATCCCTTTTCAATTCATTTCCATAGTAAATCCTCTTCCTAATGCATGTTCATTTTATAATCACTTCCCAGGGTATTTTCATACTATAATCCCTTTTCAATTCATTTCCATAGTAAATCCTCTTCCTAATGCATGTTCATTTTATAATCATTTCCCAGTGTATTTTCATACTATAATCCCTTTTCAATTCATTTCCATAGTAAATCCTCTTCCTAATGCATGTTCATTTTATAATCATTTCCCATGTATTTTCATACTATAATCCCTTTTCAATTCATTTCCATAGTAAATCCTCTTCCTAATGCATGTTCATTTTATAATCATTTCCCATGTATTTTCATACTATAATCCCTTTTCAATTCATTTCCATAGTAAATCCTCTTCCTAATGCATGTTCATTTTATAATCATTTCCCATGTATTTTCATACTATAATCCCTTTTCAATTCATTTCCATAGTAAATCCTCTTTCCTAATGCATGTTCATTTTATAATCATTTCCCAGTGTATTTTCATACTATAATCCCTTTTCAATTCATTTCCATAGTAAAATCTCTTCCTAATGCATGTTCATTTTATAATCATTTCCTATGTATTTTCATACTATAATCCCTTTTCAATTCATTTCCATAGTAAATCCTCTTCCTAATGCATGTTCATTTTATAATCATTTCATGTATTTTCATACTATAATCCCTTTTCAATTCATTTCCATAGTAAATCCTCTTCCTAATGCATGTTCATTTTATAATCATTTCCCAGTGTATTTTCATACTATAATCCTCTTTCAATTCATTTCCATAGTAAAATCTCTTCCTAATGCATGTTCATTTTATAATCATTTCCCAGTGTATTTTCATACTATATCCCTTTTCAATTCATTTCCATAGTAAAATCTCTTCCTAATGCATGTTCATTTTATAATCATTTCATGTATTTTCATACTATAATCCCTTTTCAATTCATTTCCATAGTAAATCCTCTTCCTAATGCATGTTCATTTTATAATCATTTCCCAGTGTATTTTCATACTATAATCCCTTTTCAATTCATTTCCATAGTAAAATCTCTTCCTAATGCATGTTCATTTTATACCCCATTTCAGTGTATTTTCATACTATAATCCCTTTTCAATTCATTTCCATAGTAATCCTTCTTCCAATGCATGTTCATTTTATAATCATTTCCCATGTATTTTCATACTATAAACCCTTTTCAATTCATTTCCATAGTAAATCCTCTTCCTAATGCATGTTCATTTTATAATCATTTCCAGTGTATTTTCATACTATAATCCCTTTTCAATTCATTTCCATAGTAAAATCTCTTCCTAATGCATGTTCATTTTATAATCATTTCCCAGTGTATTTTCATACTATAATCCCTTTTCAATTCATTTCCATAGTAAATCCTCTTCCTAATGCATGTTCATTTTATAATCATTTCCCAGTGTATTTTCATACTACTAATCCCTTTTCAATTCATTTCCATAGTAAATCCTCTTCTAATGCATGTTCATTTTACAATCATTTCCCAGTGTATTTTCATACTATATAATCCCCTTTTCAATTCATTTCCATAGTAAATCCTCTTCCTAATGCATGTTCATTTTATAATCTCATTTTCCCAGTGTATTTTTCATACTATAATCCCTTTTCAATTCATTTTCATAGTAAAAAATCTCTTCCTAATCACATGTTCATTTCATAATCATTTCCCAGTGTATTTTCATGCTATAATCCCTTTTCAATTCATTTCCACTTAGTAAATCCTCTTCCTAATGCATGTTCATTTTATAATCACTTCCCAGTGTATTTTCATACTATAAATCCCTTTTCAATTCATTTCATAGTAAATCCTCTTCCTAATGCATATTCATTTTATAATCATTTCCCATGTATTTTTCATACTATAATCCTTTTCAATTCATTTCCATAGTAAATCCTCTTCCTAATGCATGTTCATTTTATAATAATCATTTCAGTATCATTTTCATACTATAATCCCCTTTTCAATTCATTTCCATAGTAAAATCTCTTCCTAATGCATGTTCATTTTATAATCATTTCCCATGTATTTTCTACTATAATCCTTTTCAAAATTCATTTTCCTTAGTAAATCCTCTTCTAATGCATGTTCATTTTATAATCATTTCCCAGTGTATTTTCATACTATATAAATCCCTTTTCAATTCATTTCCATAGTAAATCCTCTTCCTAATGCACTGTTCATTTACTAATCATTTTCCATGTATTTTCATACTATAATCCTTTTCAATTCATTTCCATAGTAAATCCTCTTTCTAATAAATGATCATTTTATAATCATTTCCCATGTAATTTTTCATACTATAATCCTTTTCAATTCATTTCCATAGTAAATCCTCTTCCTAATGCATGTTCATTTTATAATCATTTCCCAGTGTATTTTCATACTATAATCCCTTTTCAATTCATTTCCATAGTAAATCCTCTTCCTAATGCATGTTCATTTTATAATCATTTCCAATTATTTTCATACTATAATCCCTTTTCAATTCATTTCCATAGTAAATCCTCTTCCTAATGCATGTTCATTTTATAATCATTTCCCAGTGTATTTTCATACTATAATCCCTTTTCAATTCATTTCACTTAGTAAAATCTCTTCCTAATGCATGTTCATTTTATAATCATTTCCCAGTGTATTTTCATACTATAATCCTTTTCAATTCATTTCCATAGTAAATCCTCTTCCTAATGCATGTTCATTTTTATAATCACTTCCCAGTGTATTTTCATACTATAATCCCTTTTCAATTCATTTCCATATTAAATCCTCTTCCTAATGCATGTTCATTTTATAATCATTTCCCAGTGTATTTTTTCATACTATAATCCTTTTCAATTCATTTCCATAGTAAATCCTCTTCCTAATGCATGTTCATTTTATAATCATTTCCCATGTATTTTCATACTATAATCCCTTTTCAATTCATTTCCATAGTAAATCCTCTTCCTAATGCATGTTCATTTTATAATCATTTCCATGTATTTTCATACTATAATCCTTTTCAATTCATTTCATAGTAAATCCTCTTCCTAATGCATGTTCATTTTATAATCATTTCCAGTGTATTTCATACTGAAAATCCCTTTCATTCATTTCCATATTAAATCCTCTTCCTAATGCATGTTCATTTTATAATCATTTCCCAGTGTATTTTTCATACTATAATCCTTTTCAATTCTTCCCAAGTAAATCCTCTTCACAATGCATGTTCATTTTTATAATCATTTCCAGTGTATTTTCATACTATAATCCTTTTCAATTCATTTCCATAGTAAATCCTCTTCTAATGCATGTTCATTTTATAATCATTTCCCATGTATTTTCATATAATCCTTTTCAATTCATTTCCATAGTAAATCCTCTTCTAATGCATGTTCATTTTATAATCATTTCCCAGTGTATTTTCATACTACGTCCCTTTTCAATTCATTTCCGCAGTAAATCCTCTTCCTAATGCATGTTCATTTTATAATCATTTCCCATGTATTTTCATACTATAATCCCTTTTCAATTCATTTCCATATTAAATCCTCTTCCTAATGCATGTTCATTTTATAATCATTTCCCAGTGTATTTTCATACTATAATCCCTTTTCAATTCATTTCCATAGTAAAAATCTCTTCTAATGCACTGTTCATTTTTATAATCATTTCCCATGTACCTTTCATACTATAATCCCTTTCAATTCATTTCCATAGTAAATCCTCTTCCTAATGCATGTTCATTTTATAATCATTTCAGTGTATTTTCATACTATAATCCTTTTCAATTCATTTCATAGTAAATCCTCTTCCTAAATATGTTCATTTTATAATCATTTTCCCATGTATTTTCATACTATAATCCCTTTTCAATTCATTTCCGTAGTAAATCCTCTTCCTAATGCATGTTCATTTTATAATCATTTCCCATGTATTTTCATACTATAATCCTTTTCAATTCATTTCCATAGTAAATCCTCTTCCTAATGCATGTTCATTTTATAATCATTTTCAGTGTATTTTCATACTATAATCCCTTTTCAATTCATTTCCATAGTAAATCCTCTTCTAATGCACTGTTCATTTTATAATCATTTCCCAGTGTATTTTCATACTATAATCCTTTTCAGTTCATTTCCATATTAAATCCTCTTCTAATGCATGTTCATTTTATAATCATTTCCCAGTGTATTTTCAACACTATAATCCTTTTCAATTCATTTCCATAGTAAAATCTCTTCCTAATGCATGTTCATTTTATAATCATTTCCAGTGTATTTTCATACTATAATCCCTTTTCAATTCATTTCCATAGTAAATCCTCTTCCTAATGCATATTCATTTTATAATCACTTCCCAGTGTATTTTCACTATAATCCCTTTTCAATTCATTTCATAGTAAATCCTCTTCTATTCATGTTCATTTTATAATCATTTCCCAGTGTATTTTCTTTATAATCCTTTTCAATTCATTTTCATAGTAAATCCTCTTCTAATGCATGTTCATTTTATAATCTCATTTCCCATGTATTTTCATACATAATCCCTTTTCAATTCATTTCCATAGTAAATCCTCTTCCTAATGCATGTTTCATTTTATAATCATTCCACCATTTTCATACTATAATCCTTTTCAATTCATTTCCATATTAAATCCTCTTCCTAATGCATGTTTATAATCATTCCCAGTGTATTTTCATACTATAATCCTTTCAATTCATTTCCATATTAAATCCTCTTCCTAATGCATGTTCATTTATAATCATTTCCCAGTGTATTTTCATACTATAATCCCTTTTCAATTCATTTCCATAGTAAATCTCTTCTAATGCATGTTCATTTATAATCATTTCCCAGTGTGACTTTTCATACTATGTAATCCCTTTTCAATTCATTTCCATAGTAAATCTCTTCCTAATGCATGTTCATTTTATAATCATTTCCCATGTATTTTCATACTATAATCCCTTTTCAATTCATTTCATAGTAAATCCTCTTCCTATGCATATTTCATTTTATAATCACTTCCCAGTGTATTTTCATACTATTAATCACTTTTCAATTCATTTCATAGTAAATCCTCTTCCTAATGCATGTTCATTTTATAATCATTCCCAGTGTATTTTCCTTTTATAATCCTTTTCAATTCATTTCTAGTAAATCCTCTTCCTAATGCATGTTCATTTTATAATCCATTTCCCATGTATTTTCATACTATAATCCTTTTCAATTCATTTCCATAGTAAATCCTCTTCCTAATGCATGTTCATTTTATAATCATTTCCATGTATTTTCATACTATAATCCTTTTCAATTCATTTCCATAGTAAATCCTCTTCCTAATGCATGTTCATTTTATAATCATTTCAGTGTATTTTCATACTATAATCCTTTTCAATTCATTTCACTTAAGTAAATCCTCTTCCTAATGCATGTTCATTTTACAATCATTTCCCAGTGTATTTTCTTACTATAATCCCTTTTCAATTCATTTCCATAGTAAATCCCTCTTCCTAATGCATGTTCATTTTATAATCATTTCCCAGTGTATTTTCATACTATAATCCCTTTTCAATTCATTTCCATAGTAAATCCTCTTCTAATGCATGTTCATTTTATGTAATCATTTCCCATGTATTTTCATACTATAATCCCTTTTCAATTCATTTCCATAGTAAATCCTCTTCCTAATGCATGTTCATTTTACTAATCACTTCCCAGTGTATTCATACTATAATCCTTTTCAATTCATTCCATAGTAAATCCTCTTCCTAATGCATGTTCATTTATAATCATTTCCCAATTAATTTTCATACTATAATCACTCAATTCATTTCCATAGTAAATCCTCTTCCTAATGCATGTTCATTTATAATCATTTCCCATGTATTTTCATACTATAATCCCTTTTCAATTCATTTCCATAGTAAATCCTCTTCCTAATGCATGTTCATTATAATCATTTCCCATGTATTTTCATACTATAATCCCTTTTCAATTCCATTTCCATAGTAAATCCTCTTCCTAATGCATGTATTTTATAATCATTCCCAGTGTATTTCATACTATAATCCTTTTCAATTCATTTCCATAGTAAATCCTCTTCTAAACAATGCATGTTCATTTTATAATCATTTCCCATGTATTTTCATGTACTATAATCCCTTTTCAATTCATTTCCATAAGTAAATCACTTCTAATGCATGTTCATTTTATAATCATTTCCCATGTATTTCATACTATAATCCTTTTCAATTCATTTCCATAGTAAATCACTCTTCCTAATGCATGTTCATTTTATAATCATTTCCCAGTGTATTTTCATACTATAATCCCTTTTCAATTCATTTCCATAGTAAATCTCTTCCTAATGCATGTTCATTTATAATACTTCAGTGTATTTTCATACTATGATCCCTTTTCAATTCATTTCCATAGTAAATCTACTCTTCCTAATGCATGTTCATTTTATAATCATTTCCCAGTGTATTTTCATACTATAATCCCTTTTCAATTCATTTCCATATTAAATCTTACTCTTCCTAATGCATGTTCATTTTATAATCATTTCATGTATTTTCATACTATAATCCCTTTTCAATTCATTTCCTTAGTAAAATCTCTTTCTAATGCATGTTCATTTTATAATCATTTCCCAGTGTATTTTTCATACTATAATCCCTTTTCAATTCATTTCCATAGTAAATCACTCTTCTAATGCATGTTCATTTTATAATCATTTCCCAGTGTATTTTCATACTATAATCCCTTTTCAATTCATTTCCATAGTAAATCCTCTTCCTAATGCATGTTCATTTTATAATCATTTCATGTATTTTCATACTATAATCCCTTTCAATTCATTTTCCATATTAAATCCTCTTCCTAATGCATGTTCATTTTATAATCATTTCCCAGTGTATTTTTCATACTATAATCCCTTTTCAATTCATTTCCATAGTAAATCCTCTTCCTAATGCATGTTCATTTTATAATCATTTCCCAGTGTATTTTCATACTATAATCCTTTTCAATTCATTTCCATAGTAAATCCTCTTCCTATGCATGTTCATTTTATAATCATTTCCCAGTGTATTTTCATACTATAATCCCTTTTCAATTCATTTCCATAGTAAATCCTCTTCCTAATGCATGTTCATTTTATAATCATTTCAGTGTAACATACTATAATCCTTTTCAATTCATTTCCATAGTAATCCTCTTCCCTAATGCATGTTCATTTTATAATCATTTCCCAGTGTATTTTCATACTATAATCCCTTTTCAATTCATTTCAGTAAATCCTCTCTTCCTAATGCATGTTCATTTTTATAATCATTTCCCAGTGTATTTTCATACTATAATCCTTTTCAATTCATTTCCATAAGTAAAATCTCTTCCTAATGCATGTTCATTTTATAATCATTTCAGTGTATTTTCATATAATCCCTTTTCAATTCATTTCCATAGTAAAATCTCTTTGTCATGTTCATTTTATGATCACTTCCCAGTGTATTTTCATACTATAATCCCTTTTCAATTCATTTCCATAGTAAAATCTCTTTCTAATGCATGTTCATTTTATAATCACTTCCCAGTGTATTTTCATACTATAATCCCTTTCAATTCATTTCCATAGTAAATCCTCTTCCTAATGCATGTTCATTTTATAATCACTTCCCAGTGTATTTTCATACTATAATCCCTTTTCAATTCATTTCCCATAGTAAATCCTCTTCCTAATGCATGTTCATTTTATAATCACTTCCCAGTGTATTTTCATACTATAATCCTTTTCAATTCATTTCCATAGTAAATCCTCTTCCTAATGCATGTTCATTTTATAATCTGTTCCCATGTATTTTCATACATAATCCCTTTTCAATTCATTTCCATAGTAAATCCTCTTCCTAATGCATGTTCATTTTATAATCATTTCCCAGTGTATTTTCATACTATAAATCACTTCACACAATTCATTTTCTCCATAGTAAATCCTTCTATGCATCATTCATTTTATAATCCATTTCCCAGTATTTTCATACCTAATCCCTTTTCAATTCATTTCCATAGTAAATCCTCTTCTAATCATGTTCATTTTTAATAATCATTCCCCATACTGTTTTCATACTATAATCCATACTAATTGTTTTCATAAATGCAATCTTCCTAATGCATGTTCATTTTATAATCACTTCAGTATATTTTCATACTATAATCACTTTTCAATTCATTTCCCATAGTAAATATCTTCCAACCATGTTCATTTTATAATCATTTCCCATGTGATGCATTCATCTATAATCCCTTTCAATTCATTTCTGTGCAATCCTCTTCCTAATGCCTTCATTCTGTTTATAATCATTTCCCATCTGTTACTACACTGTAATCCCTTTTCAATTCCTTTTAAGTAATCCTCTTCTAATGCATGTTCATTTATAATCACTTCCCAGTATATTTTCATACTATAATCCCTTTTCAATTCATTTCCTTAGTAAATCCCTCCTTCCCTAAACACATTGTTTATAATCATTTCCCATGTATTTTCATACTATAATCCCTTTTCAATTCATTTCCATATAGTAAATCCTCTTCCTAATGCATGTTCTTTATAATCACTTCCCAATTATATTTTCATACCATAATCCCTTTTCAATTCATTTTCACATAGTAAATCCTCTTCCTAATGCATGTTCATTTTATAATCATTTCCCAGTGTATTTCCATACTATAATCCCTTTTCAATTCATTTCCACAGTAAATCCTCTTCTAATGCATGTTCATTTTATAATCATTTCCAGTGTATTCATACTATAATCCCTTTTCATTCATTTCCATATTAAATCCTCCTTTAAAACCATGTTCATTTTATAATCATTTCCCATGTATTTTTCTACCATAATCCCTTTCAAGTTTCTTCATAGTAAATCCTCTTCCCTAATGCATGTTCATTTGCTAATCATTTCATGTATTTTCATACTATAATCCTTTTCAATTCATTTTCACGTAAATCCTCTTCTCAATGCATGTTCATTTGTAAGTCTCTTCCAATTTTCATACTATAATCCCTTTCAATTCATTTCCATGGTAAATCCTCTTCCTAATGCATGTTTGTTTATAATCATTTCCAGGTGTATTTTCATCCTCAATCCCACTGATTCTGTTTCTGGTAAATCCTCTTCCTAATGTGTTCATTTTACTAATCATTTCCATGTGTTGCTATACTATAATCCCTTTCAATTCATTTCCATGGTAAATCCTTTTTCTAGCCATGTTCATTTTATAATCATTTCTGATTATTTTCATCTATAATCCCTTTTCAATTCATTTTCCATAGTAAATCCTCTTCCTAATGCATGTTCATTTATCAATCATTTCACCATTTTCATACTACAATCCCTTTTCAATTCATTTCCACTTATTAAATCTACTCTTCTAATACTGTTCATTTTATAATCATTTCCCAGTGTATTTTCATACTATAATCCTTTTCAATTCATTTCCATAGTAAATCCTCTTCTAATGTGTTCATTTTTATAATCATTTCATGTATTTTCATATAATCCTTTTCATTCATTTCCATAGTAAATCCTCTTCCTAATGCATGTTCATTTCCCAATCATTTCCAGGTATATTTCCATATAATCCCTTTTCAATTCATTTCATAGTAAATCTCTTCTATTCTATGTTGTTTTATAATCATTTTCCATGTATTTCTGCTAATCCCTTTTCTAATTCATTTCCACAATAAATCCTCTTCTAGTGCATGTTCATTTCTAATCATTTCCAAGTGTATTTTCATACTATAATCCCACTTTTCAATTCATTTCCATAGTAAATCCTCTTCCTAGCATGTTCATTTATAATCATTTCCCAGTATTTTCATACTATGTCCTTTTCAATTCATTTCCTGTAAATCTCTTCCTAAACTTATATTCATTTTATAATCATTTCCCAGTGTATTTTCATACTATAATCCTTTTCAATTCTTTTCACCAATAAATCCTCTTCCTAATGCATGTTCATTTTGTAATCATTTTGAATTATGTTTTCATACTATGTCATCCCTTTTCAATTCATTTCCATGTAAATCCTCTTCCTATTCCATATTCATTTTATAATCATTTCCAGATAATATTTTTCATATATATTCCACAAATTGTTTCATAGTAATCCTTTTCCCTATTCATGTTCATTTTATAAATCATTTTACAATTATATTTTCATATAATCCCTTTTCAATTCATTTACATAAATCCTCTTCCCTAATACATGTTCATTTTATAATCTATTTCCTGTGTTTCATACTATAATCCCTTTCCAATTCATTTCCATAGTAAATCCTCTTCTATACATGTTCATTTATAATCATTTCCAGTGCTGTACTGTAATCCCTTTTCAATTCTGTTTCATAGTAAATCCTCTTCATATACATGTTCATTTTTATAATCATTTCCATGTATTTTTCTACTATAATCCCTTTTCAATTCATTTCCATAGTAAATCTCTTCTATTTTTGTGTTCATTTGTAATCATTTCCAGTGCCATTTTTCATACTATAATCCTTTTCAATTCATTTTCACAATGCAATCCACTCTTTCACAATACATGTTCATTTTTATAATCATTTCCCATGTATTTTCATACTATAATCCCTTTTCAATTCATTTCATAGTAAATCCTCTTCTAATGCATGTTCATTTTATAATCATTTCCCAGTGTATTTTCATACTATAATCCTTTTCAATTCATTTCTTAGTAAATCCTCTTCCTAATACATGTTCATTTTATAATCATTTCCCAGTGTATTTTCATACTATAATCCCTTTTCAATTCATTTCCATAGTAAATCTCTTCCTAATACATGTTCATTTTATAATCATTTCCAATTGTATTTTCTTTTCATAATCCCTTTTCATTCATTTCCCTTAGTAATCCTCTTCCTAACTTCGTATTTCATTTCTTCATCATTTCAGTGTATTCATACCTATAATCACCTGATTCATTTCCATAGTAATCCTCTCTTCCTAATGCCATGTTCATTTTTACAATATTCCCAGTGTATTTTCACCTTGCTAATCCTGACTATTTCCACTGGTAAATCCTTCCTAATACACAATAACTTTAATCATTTCACAGTGTGGTATCATACTATAATCCCTTTTCAATTCATTTCCATAGTAAATGCTCTTCCTAATGCATGTTCATTTTATAATCATTTCCAAGTGTATTTTCCTTTCTAATCCTTTTCAATTCATTTCACAATAAATCCTCTTCCTAATGCATGTTCATTTGCAATCATTTCCCGATTATTATTTTCTTTATAATCCCTTTTCAATTCATTTCCATAGTAAAATCCTCTTCCTAATTTACATGTTCTGTTTATAATCATTTCCCAGTGTATTTTCATATAAATACTTTTCAATTCATTTCCACTTGGCAAATCTCTTCTAATGCATGTTCTGTTTTAATCATTTCCAGTGTATTTTCATACTATAATCCCTTTTCAATTCATTTCCATAGTAAATCCTCTTCCTATTCATGTTCATTTTGTAAATATTTCCAATTATTGTTTTCATACTATAATCCCCTTTTCAATTCTTTTCCCTTAGTAAAATCTCCTAATCTTTGTGTTGTTTATAATCATTTCTGAGTGTAATTTCAATATATAATCCCTTTTCAATTCATTTCATAGTAAATCCTCTTCCTAATGCATGTTCATTTTATAATCATTTCCCAGTGTATTTTCATATAATCCCTTTTAAATTCATTTCCATAGTAAATCCTCTATAACCACATGTACTACTTTATAATCATTTCCCAGTGTATTTTTCATACTAAATCCCTTTTCATTCATTCCCATAGTAAATCCTCTTCCTAATGCATGATGTTCATTTTAATCATTTCAGATATGCTACACATGATACTTTTCATTCTGTTTCACTGGTAATCTCTTCCTAAACATGTAACTTTATGAAATGTTTCAGTGTATTTTCATACTATAATCCCTTTTCAATTCATTTCATAGTAAATCCTCTTCCTAAACATGTCTCTGTTTATAATCATTTCCAGAGTGTGTTTTCATACTAGAAATCCCTTTTCATTTCTTCACAGCTAGGAAATCTCTTCCTAATACTGTTCATTTTACAATCATTTACTAATCTTTAATACTAACAATCCTTTTCAATTCATTTCCATAGTAAATCCTCTTCCTAATGCATGTGTTTTATAATCATTTCCAAGGTATTTTTCATACTATAATCCCTTTCCAATTCATTTCCATAGTAAATCTCTTCTAATGCATGTTCATTTTATAATCAATTTCCAGTGTATTTTTCTTATGTAGTCTAGCACTAATTCATTTCCATATTAAATCTTCTAATACACTATTATTTCTGTCTTCCCAGTGTGTGCCATACTATAATCCCTTTTCAATTCATTTCCATAGTAATCCTTCCTAAACACATGTTCATTTTATAATCATTTCCCAGTGTATTTTCATACTATAATCACCCAATTCATTTCCATATTAAAAAAATCTCTTCTAATGCATGTTCATTTTATAATCATTTCCCGGTGTATTTTCATACTATAATCCCTTTTCAATTCATTTCCAGTAAATCCTCTTTCAATGCATGTTCATTTTTATAATCATTTCCCAGTGTATTTTCATGCCTTGCTAATCCCTTTTCAATTCATTTCTGTAAATCCTCTTCCTAAAGCATGTTCATTTTATATCCTTTTTAAACATTTTCTTTTATAATCCTTTTGTTCATTTCCAGTAAATCTACTTCCTAATGCATGTTCATTTTACTAATCATTTTCTACAATTGTATTTCATACTATAATCCTTTTGAATTCATTTCTAGTCTCTTCTAATGTATTCATTTGTCATCATTTTCTGACCTTGTTTTTTCCCCTATCCCCCAAGTTATTTTCATAGTAAATCTCTTCCTAATGTATTGTTTATAATCATTTCAGTGTATTTTCATCTCTAATCTACACAATTCATTTCCATAGTAAATCCTCTTCCACAATACATGTTCATTTTATAATCCTTCCCAGTATTTTCATACTATAATCACTTCTCAATTCATTTCTAGTAAAATCTCTTCTAATGCATTAATTTCATAATCGACTCCAGTGTATTTTCATACTATAATCCCTTTTCAATTCATTTCCATGATAATCCTCTTCTAATGCATGTTCATTTTATAATCACTTATTGAATAATAACACCATGCTATAATCCCTTTTCAATTCTTCCATAGTAAATCCTCTTCTCATCTGTGTTCATTTTATAATCATTCCCAGTGTATTTTCATACTATAATCCTTTCAATTCATTTCCATAGTAAAATCTCTTCCCACAATGCATGATCATTTATAAATGTTTCCAGTGTATTTTTCTTCTAATCCCTTTCATTTCTGTAAATCCTCTTTAATGCATGTTCATTTTATAATCATTTCCCAGGTGTATTTTCCTTTATAATCCCTTTTCAAGACTAAATTTCATAGTAAAATCTCTTCCTAATGCATGTTCATTTTTATAATCATTTCCCAGTGTATTTTCATATATATTAATCCCTTTTCAGTCATTTCCATATTAAATCCTCTTCTAATGCATGTTCATTTTATAATCATTTCCCAGTGTATTTTCATATATAATCCTTTTCATTCATTTCCATAGTAAATCCTCTTCAATACATACTGTTTTATAATCATTTCCCAGTGTGATTTCATACTATAATCCTTTTCAATTCATTTCATAGTAAAAATCTCTTCCTAATGCATGTTCATTTTATAATCATTTCCCAATGTGTTCATACTAATCACTTTCAATTCATTCCATAGTAAATCTCTTCCTAAATACATATTCATTTTATAATCATTTCCCAGTGTATTTCATACTATAATCCCTTTTCAATTCATTTCATAGTAAATCTCTTCCTAATCACCAATTTCATTTTATAATCCATTTCCATTGTATTTTCATACTATAATCCTTTTCAGACTACATTTCCCATAGTAAAATCTCTTCCCATGCATGTTCATTTTATAATCATTTCCCAGTGTATTTTCATACTAAATCATATAATTCATTTACTTTTTAGTAAATCATATTTCAATGCTATGCTTTTATAATCATTTTGGTGTTTTCATACTATAATCCTTTTCAATTCATTTCTAGTAAATCTCTTCTAATGCGTATTCATTTTATAATCATTTCAGTATTTTCTACTATAAAATATTTTCAATTCAGTTCCATGTTTAAATCCTCATTATAATGCATGTTCTTTTAAATGTTTCAGGTGTATTTTCTGCTAATCCTTTTCAATTCTGTTTCATGGTAAATCCTATTTATAATGCATGTTCATTTTTAACAAATGTTTCAGTGTATTATCATACTACTGTCCTTATACCTTCAATTCATTTCCTTAGTAAAATCTCTTTCTAATGCATGTTCATTTTATAATCATTTCCAGAATTGTATTTTAATACTATAATCACACGTTCATTTCATAGTAAATCCTCTTCCTAATGCATGTTCATTTTTACATAATCCATTTCCCAGTGTATTTTCATACTATAATCCCTTTTCAATTCATTCCATAGTAAAATCTCTTTCTAATACATGTCATTTATAATCATTTCACATTGTATTTCATACTATAATCCCACTTTCAATTCATTTCATAGTAAATCCTCTTCTAATGCATTATTTCATTTTTTACAATCTATTTCAGTGTATTTTCATACTATAATCCCTTTTCAATTCATTTCATAGTAAAATCTCTTCCTAATGCATGTTCATTTTATAATCATTTCCCAGTGTATTTTAATACTTATAATCCCTTTCAAATTCATTTCATACATGCAAAATCTCTTTCTAATGCATGTTCTTTTTAATATTCCAGTGGCATTTCATACTACAATCCCTTTCATTCATTTCCACCAGCCAATCCTCTTACAATACATGTTCATTTTATAATCATTTCAGTGTATTTTCATACTATATCCCTTTAATTCATTTCCATAGTAAATCCTCTTCCTAATGCATATTGTTTTATAATCATTTCCCATGTATTTTCATACTATAATCCCCTTTTCCAATTCCATTTCCATGATAAATCCTCTTCTAATGCATGTTCATTTTATAATCATTTCCCAGTGTATTTTCTTATAATCCCTTTTCAATTCATTTCCACAATAAATCTATCTTCCTAATGTATTCATTTCTAATCATTCCCAGTGTATTTTCATACTATAATCCCTTTTCAGTTAATTTCTTTAGTAATCCTCTTCTAATACATATTCTGTTTCTAATCATTTCAGTCATTTCTAATACTATAATCCTTTTCAATTCATTTCCATAGTAAATCCTCTTCCTAATGCATGTTCATTTTATAATCATTCCCAGTGTATTTTCATACACTATAATCCCTTTCTTGATTAATTTCCCTTCTATTAATCTCTTCTATTACTGTTCATTTGTAATCATTTCCCATGTATTTCATACTATAATCCCTTTTCAATTCATTTCCGTAAATCCTCTTCCTAATGCAATAATTTCATTTTATAATCATTTCCCAGTGTATTTCCATACTATAATCCCTTTTCAATTCATTTCCATAGTAAATCCTCTTCCCTAATGTCATTTTATAATCATTCCCAGTGTATGTTTTCTTTTATAATCCCTTTTCAATTCATTTCCACAATAAATCTATCTTCCTAATGCATGTTCATTTTATAATCATTTCAATGTATTTTTCTACACTATGTCCACCTGAATATTTCCATAGTAAATCTATCTTCTAATACGTATTCCATTTATAATCATTTCAGTGTATTTTCATACTATAATCCCTTTTCAGTCATTTCCCATAGTAAATCTCTTCTAATGCATGTTCATTTTACTAGTCATTTCCCAGTGTATTTTCATACTATAGTCATATGCTAATTCATTTCCATACGTAAATCTCTTCCTAATGCATGTTAATTTACTAATCACATTTCCCATTAATATTTTCATACTATAAATCCCTTTTCAATTCATTTCATAGTAAATCCTCTTCTAATGCATGTTCATTTTATGATCACCCAGAGATATTCCTGCTATTAATCCCTTTTCGAATTCATTTTCTACATAGTAAAATCTCTTTCTAATGCATGTTCATTTTTGTCCCACTTCCCAGTGTATTTTCACTTACTATAATCCCTTTTTCAATTCATTTCCATAGTAAATCCTCTTCTAATGCATGTTTCATTTTATAATCATTTCAGTGTATTTTCATACTATGTCCAACACTGAATATTTCATGTCTTCTAATGCATGTTCATTTATAATCATGTCCCAGTGTATTTCATACTAAATCCCCTTTCAATTCATTTCCATAGTAAATCCTCTTCCTAATGCATGTTCATTTTCACATAATCACCTTTAGGTATTTTCTCATACCTGTGTAATCACTTACTGGGTATTCTTTTCATAGTAAATCCTCTTCCTAATACATGTTCATTTTGTAGTATTTAGTGTATTTTCATGTACTATAATCCCTTTTCAATTCATTTCATAGTAAGTACTCTTCTAATGCATATACATTTTATAATCTACTTTTCATGTAATTTCATATAATCCCTTTTCAATTGTTTCATGATAAAAATCCTCTTCCCTAGACATGTTCATTTTATAATCTACCATTTCCATTATTTTCATTACTATAATCCTTTTCAATTCATTTCCATAGTAAATCTCTTCTAATGCATGTGTTCATTTTATAATCATTTCCATGTATTTTCATACTATAATCCCTTTTCAATTCATTTCCATAGTAAATCCTCTTCCTATTTACATGTTTCATAAACTAATTTCCCAGTGTATTTTCATACTATAATCCCTTTTCAATTCATTTCCATAGTAAAATCTCTTCCTAAACTATGTTCATTTTATAATCATTTAATTACTGTTTTCATACTATAATCCATACAATTCATTTCATAGTAAATCCTCTTCCCTAATACATGTTCATTTTATAATCATTTCCCATGTATTTTCATACTATAATCCCTTTTCAATTCATTTCCATAGTAAATCCTCTTCTAATACCTGTTCATTTCATCATTTCCCAGTGTATTTTAACTACAAATCCCTTTTCAATTCATTTCCATAGTAAAATCTCTTCTAATGCATGTTCATTTTATAATCATTTTAGTATTTTCATACTATAATCCCTTCTCAGCATTCATTTCAATAAAATCTCTTCCTATTTTATAA
>JBBBDQ010026410.1:0-19617 GCA_037127315.1 Ascarosepion bandense | reverse complement strand
ATTTTGTCTTTCAAGGCAGAATACAGTGGCCTCTTTAATTATGAGGGTGCGTTTGGGTCTTACTAACATTATGTATATATATTCATTTGAAATTATTTTTGTTTTGGGGATTTTTTGTTTCGTCATAACCCCTTCCCATCATGTCATTTCATGCAATATTTTTAAAGCTATTTTTGTATATTTATTGTACATACCACGAATTTTTACGTGCATTTGGGGCGTTTTTGTAGGTCCCCGGTATGTTTTTGCGGTATTTTGGTGCATGATAAGTATGAACGTTGATGGACAAACCTTTATGGTGAATGAGAACTATTGTAACGTATGCATGGGTCGCGAATCGGTTTAGCTAGGCGTAGGATAGAGTACTGAAGACCAACCCGAGTTTTGTTCCCCCTCCCTTCTTTCGGCTTTAAGCCATAATCCTTGTACAAAGGATAAATAAAACTTCCCTGCCACAGAAGGCTTTGTTTGACCTTTTCTTTCAAATTTTCTGTTGCAGGTTTAGTAGGCTCTTTGGTATCATCGTGACCGTTGTTCGTTCCACCCGAGTTTATAGCTTTGGTAGTGTGGAAGTAGTGGCCATTTTGGACGCGAAAACACCAGGAAAAACATTTTGGTCGGTGACTCCTTAGAGGAGGCCATGGCCTCACTTAGGCCGGAGGAGAGTCTTCCCCCCACCACGGCGTCGGTGGGAGGAAAGGAGGGGGATTGGCAACTACCGCCAAGGATTAATCCCCCTCCAACTGCACCAGGATCCCCCATACCTTCCACCTCGGGATGGACAGGGACTAAAATTGTCAGCAAGGATGAAGATTATTATGACAACATGAGAGCCAAATATGCGGACTATATCAAAGGCACTGAGCTGGTCTCAGTGCCAGAACAGTTAGCAGAAATTGAAAAAAGAATCATCACGTTATTTACTAAAGATATAAAAACCCACAAATTCATTGGGATAACAAGAGACATTTTTGAAGCAGCTATCAAGACTCTTAACATTAAGGCTAGGGCCGTGGCGAGGAGGGGCAATGCCATGTGGGACGTCCTGCTGGGCACGGCAGAAGAAGCCAAGAGTTTGGTCGGTGTGGTGCTGGAAACGAAAACTCTCCAGTTCCATACCGAGTACATGGGTGCCCGAAAGGTCAAAATAACTTTGCATGGCGTCCCCATGGACATTGCCGAGGACCATATTGGTGCCTTTTTTGCCAACTATGGTAAGGTGGCCCAAGTCTCCTCGCTGCGGTCCAAAGCGGGCTTCATTACAGGAGACATGACCCTGCAGGTGACGTTGTCTAAAGAAAACATAGACAAAATCCCCAACATCCTCACCTGCAGGGGGCGTGTAATTTTTATTATTGTAGAAGGCAGGAAGCCGTGCTGTTGGGTCTGTGGGGCGGCAGACCATGTTGCAAAGGCCTGCCCGTCCAAAAATCCGGCCCCTAAGGCCCAACCAGTCCAACCAACCAAGCAGCAGCAGCTAGAGAAGGAAGGCGGAAAACCTGCTCAACCAACACAACCGCCCGTAGCTAACAAGGAGGGCGAGTGGCAGGTGGTGGGCAAAAAGAAGGCTAAAACACCTTCCCCGGCAAAGGTACCACCACCTGCCAAGACGCCGGCAACACAGACCCAGGTGAAGGTGCAGACTCCGGTCAAAGAGAAGGAGTCTCCGGCGAAGGCTGTGCCGCCACCTGCCAAAACGCTGGTAGGGCCAAAGGAGTCGCCTCAAAAGAAGTCTCCCCCCAAGCAGAGGAAAGAAAGGAGTCCTTCTCCCCAAAAAGAACAGAAAATGGAGGTGGAGAGGTCGGCTTCCCTGAAGCGCGGGAGAGAGGAGGAAGTGGAGGAGTACTATGACAGCCCGAAGACCCGCCGAAGGAGCAGGAGCAAAGAGAAAAGAACGAGAGCGGAAAAATGTTCGTCGCTGCCGGTGTCGCCGATGAGGCATTCATACGCAGAAAAGGCTAGAAGCCTACCCGCTTCCCCGCGAAAAGCTTCCCAGTCCCCAACCTTTGAATTGACCCCCCTTAAGAAAGCCAGTTTTTCAACTCCCACTCCCTCCCCTTCTCCTAATCCCACTCCCACACGAAGCAAAAAGAAAAATACCCTCCCTCAGGGGGATGCCCTTATGAGGGTACACGAAGATGTCGCCACAGAATGGTCTTCGCAAAGGCGCAAACTCTTAAAGCCTTTGCTGAAACTGACCTCGGTGGACGGCCGATCCACCGAGGATCCCAGGAACTTTGCCCAGGCCCCAGGAGTCATCACCCTGGTAAGGAATACCGGGGGCAACCTGAGGGTCTGGGACCATTTGGCTGAAGTTAAGAAGCACTACCCAAAACTAAGGATGGTGCAGGAAGGCACCCCCGAACTCAGGAAGATGGCAAAAAACTGTTCTGGGAGGTTCCCGGTTTTGATCCATCCCTGTCTATATAGGGTGCTAAAACTCACTTATCCTACGGACGTCGGCGGGATTGTCCTAGACGGACGGATTACGTCCGACATAGGAACGGGTTCCCTAGGACAGTCCGTCGGGGTCCCATCTACCAGAGATTTTTATCCCGTATGCGATTAGTGCCTTTGTTGCATGTTTTTTCTTTTTTCTTTTTCAGATCTAAGAAATGTCTATTAAGATAGCCAGTTTGAATGCGTATGGCCTGAGGGATCGGGGCAAGGCGGCTCGCCTGCGTCGTGACCTCTTGTCGTACGGCGTGGATGTGGCCGCGATCCAAGAGACGCACTTTGTTTGCGAAGCCGACTCGTGTGTGCTGGATGACGACTTTGTCGTTTATTCAGCATATGGGAGCCGGCATGCCAGAGGTGTTTCTTTGCTGGTCAAGCGTACCCTGGACGCGAGGATTGACCTTGTCCATGTCGGTGCCGAGGGCCGGCTGATCGTGGCCGATATTGCAGTGAAAAGCAAGTCGTTCCGGCTGATTGCGGTTTATGCGCCCAATGAGCAAGGTGAGCGTGTCTCTTTCTTTCGGCTGTTGGAGCCCTTCATGGTGGATTCAACACGGCTAATCTTAGTTGGGGACTGGAATGCCGTCCTAACCCCCAAATGGGATAGAGGAAGGGGCGCTAGCGGGAGGAGTGGTGATCGTAGCCTGGTTGATCTGATCAACGAATTTGGTCTCGTCGATAGATACCGGGTCGATCATCCGGATGGGAGTATGTGGACGTGGACGCTTAATTGGCCTTCTACCCGGGTATCTGCGTACCTGGATAGAATGTTAGTGAGAGTGGCCGACATAGACTTCTTAGAATGTCCAACGTTCCACTGGTTAGGCTACACGGACCACAAACTTGTTTGTGCCCGTGTGGTGTTAGATTTTAGGCCTAGGTTGGCTGGTTATTGGAAGTTCAATCAGTCCTTACTGGACAGGCGGGACTTTCGTGACCAGCTGACAAAACTAGTTCAGCGGGCGTTAATTGGGCGAGTCATTGGGAGTAAGTGGTGGGTTAACCTTAAGGACTCCATTAGGTCTTTCGCCACCAAATATAGCCAGCGGCTCAAACTAGATAAGGCTGCGGAGGCAAAGACACTTAGAGCTAATTTCTCCCGGGCGGAGGCTGGTGGGGATCCCCTAGAAATAGCCGTAGCTAGGGAGGCCCTGGAGCGCTCGACTAGCGGGCGCTACATGGGCCAAGTAATTAGGGCTAAGTTAAGCAAGATGTCTTCCGAAGCTGTGAAAATGGGCGCAGAATTGCGCAAGGAAGAAATTCGCCGAGCCGGCGACCGGTACATTCGAGAGGTGCGCGACCCGGAGGGACATCTCCTTAGGTCCACTGACGACATGTGCGGGGCGTTCCGGCAGCATTTCGAACACCGTTTTACCAAGGAGCCTGGTCTCCGTGACGAGGAGTTTCGCAGCTATTTGGCTGACTTTCCCCGGCTTTTGCCGGCTGAAGCGGCTAGCTGCGAAGGGGAGATTACGGAGGACGAAATCTACGCGGCTTTGAAGAAGGTCGGCAGAGGCAAGTCGCCAGGTTTGGATGGTTTGCCCTATGAATTGTACTTGAGGATGTCGCACCTTTTTGTCCCGATCTTGGCTGTCGTGTTCAACCACTGGTTTCGGCAGGGGTCCATCCCCGGCCGGATTACCAGGGGCGTGATCACGCTGTTGAGAAAAGGCAAGAAGGTTGGGAGGGAACTAGACGATTACAGGCCCATAACTCTGCTAAACACAGAGTTAAAGATTTTGGCCAAGATCCTGACGAATCGCTTGCAGCTAGTTGCCGAGTCTCTGTTGGAACCGGATCAGACTTGTTCTGTGAAGGGACGAACAATTCAGAGCAACCTGCACTTGATTCGCACGATCATAGAGGGTGTAGAAGACGACGATGAGGCCGCGCTGATCAATTTGGATCAGTCCAAGGCATTTGATAGGATTGACCATGGCTACCTGGCTGCTGTCCTGCAGGCCGCCGGATTCAAACCCGACTTCAGCCGCTGGATTAGCCTTCTGTATCGCTCCCCCAAGGCTGTGGTACAGGTGAACGGGAAGCTGTCGGGCGCTTTCGCGCTGTCTAGGTCGGTCCGACAGGGTTGTCCACTGTCGTCTCTCCTTTACGTCCTGGCGTTGGAGCCCCTCCTTCGCCGGCTAAGGGACGAGACTGGCAGTCCGGTCCTACGTGGAATTGCTGTCCCTGGAGGAGCTCGAGCCAGGGTTTCCGCGTACGCCGATGACGTAACGACCTTTGTGTCCTCCCGCAGGGACATAGAGGCGGTACAACAGGCGCTTGAACGGTACGAGAAGGTGACAGGGGCCAGAATTAACCGCGACAAGTCATCCGGCTTGCGGTTAGGTGCCTGGAAGGGTGTTTCCCTCCCGGGGCCCTTCAGCTGGACGGACGGGCCGGTCAAAATCCTCGGGATTTGGTTCGGTCCGGACTTACAGCTGAAGAAAAACTGGTCAGAAATACTGGCAAAGGTCGGCGCGTCGGTCAAGACTTGGCGTCGACGGAGTCTCTCCGTAAAGGGCTTGGCGGAGGTGTGTGTTACATACCTCTTTCCCATGATCCTTTACCGGCTGTCAGTACTTCCCCTTTGTGACGATCATGAGAAGGCGCTCGAGCGTTTGCTATTCTCCTGTCTGTGGAGAGGACGCAAACACATGGTCGACAAAGGAGTCTGTTGCCTCCGTCCGTGTCAAGGGGGTCTGGGGATGCCACACTTGAGGAGCCATGTGCTCGCTTCGAGGTTGGCATTCCTCAGGCGCGCGTTGGAGGAAGATCGGTTGCTTGCGGGGGTAGTGAGGGACATGTTCCCTTGCCTTACTATCACTCCCCCGACCCTATGGCTGACCGTCAGGCCTTGGGTGCGACCGAAATTCCTGCTCGAATGTCTGGCGGCCTTGCAAGCCATTCCACGGTCCAGTGACCTTTCACAGCCTAGGAGACTCTTCTATCGGGGATTAGTGGAGGGTGCCGTGAAGGATAAGCTGTGGAGTAGGCTCGGCATGTCGAGAGTGGAGTACAGCTCTCATTGGTCTTGGGCGCCAGGTGCGGATTGGCTCAGCAACTCTGAGTTTTCTCTGACCTGGCGATTGGCTCGGAATGGTTTGTCTCTCAATGACAAGCGTTTCGCAATGGGCCTGGCGGATTTGCCAGATTGTGAGCGTTGCAACCTTGGAATTAAGGAGACGTCTGCGCACGCCTTCTTCCATTGTTTGCGCGTTCGCCCGTTGTGGGAGCGTGTCGGCGAGTTGACTGCTCGTATCGCGCCGCGGGAGCTTGTGCTCATTGACCGCGCATACGCTGTGGACAATGTGTCGCCCCCGTACTCTGGAGTGAAGCGGATGGTGTTTCTGTCGCTACTGGCCACGGCTAGAATGGTGATATGGACGACGCGACTGGAGGAAGTCTTGCGGGGCGGCCGTCTTTCGGATCAGGATCTAATCCGATATTTTGAGCACCAGCTCAAAATGAAGATTAGAACTGAACGGAAACGGCTGCACCCGACAGAGTTCAGCGAAAGGTGGATAAATGCAGCGAGCCTGGTTCGTGTGACCGGGGCCTAGCCTTGATTTTCTTTTTAGATCTGCTAATCGCATCGGGGTGGATTCCTTTGGAACCCTTCCCGTGGTTAAGGTAAGAAGTCTTTTGTATGCCTAGTTAATGTGAGTGATTGTGTTTGTCCTGGCCTGTCCCCGGCTCCACTGCTTTTGTTATGATCCAGTTCGAGATCCCCTTTGTCCGGTGTTATTTTGTCCCGTTTCATTCTCGGCTGGGTCAGCCTTATATATTCTCCAGTCCCATTTATTTTGTACCCTGCGTCTCCATTCCCCTTAGAAAGAGAGCTGCTTGATTTTGTCTTTCAAGGCAGAATACAGTGGCCTCTTTAATTATGAGGGTGCGTTTGGGTCTTACTAACATTATGTATATATATTCATTTGAAATTATTTTTGTTTTGGGGATTTTTTGTTTCGTCATAACCCCTTCCCATCATGTCATTTCATGCAATATTTTTAAAGCTATTTTTGTATATTTATTGTACATACCACGAATTTTTACGTGCATTTGGGGCGTTTTTTGTAGGTCCCCGGTATGTTTTTGCGGTATTTTGGTGCATGATAAGTATGAACGTTGATGGACAAACCTTTATGGTGAATGAGAACTATTGTAACGTATGCATGGGTCGCGAATCGGTTTAGCTAGGCGTAGGATAGAGTACTGAAGACCAACCCGAGTTTTTTTCCCCCTCCCTTCTTTCGGCTTTAAGCCATAATCCTTGTACAAAGGATAAATAAAACTTCCCTGCCACAGAAGGCTTTGTTTGACCTTTTCTTTCAAATTTTCTGTTGCAGGTTTAGTAGGCTCTTTGGTATCATCGTGACCGTTGTTCGTTCCACCCGAGTTTATAGCTTTGGTAGTGTGGAAGTAGTGGCCATTTTGGACGCGAAAACACCAGGAAAAACATTTTGGTCGGTGACTCCTTAGAGGAGGCCATGGCCTCACCTAGGCCGGAGGAGAGTCTTCCCCCCACCACGGCGTCGGTGGGAGGAAAAGAGGGGGATTGGCAACTACCGCCAAGGATTAATCCCCCTCCAACTGCACCAGGATCCCCCATACCTTCCACCTCGGGATGGACAGGGACTAAAATTGTCAGCAAGGATGAAGAGTATTATGACAACATGAGAGCCAAATATGCGGACTATATCAAAGGCACTGAGCTGGTCTCAGTGCCAGAACAGTTAGCAGAAATTGAAAAAAGAATCATCACGTTATTTACTAAAGATATAAAAACCCACAAATTCATTGGGATAACAAGAGACATTTTTGAAGCAGCCATCAAGACTCTTAACATTAAGGCTAGGGCCGTGGCGAGGAGGAGCAATGCCATGTGGGACGTCCTGCTGGGCACGGCAGAAGAAGCCAAGAGTTTGGTCGGTGTGGTGCTGGAAACGAAAACTCTCCAGTTCCATACCGAGTACATGGGTGCCCGAAAGGTCAAAATAACTTTGCATGGCGTCCCCATGGACATTGCCGAGGACCATATTGGTGCCTTTTTTGCCAACTATGGTAAGGTGGCCCAAGTCTCCTCGCTGCGGTCCAAAGCGGGCTTCATTACAGGAGACATGACCCTGCAGGTGACGTTGTCTAAAGAAAACATAGACAAAATCCCCAACATCCTCACCTGCAGGGGGCGTGTAATTTTTATTATTGTAGAAGGCAGGAAGCCGTGCTGTTGGGTCTGTGGGGCGGCAGACCATGTTGCAAAGGCCTGCCCGTCCAAAAATCCGGCCCCTAAGGCCCAACCAGTCCAACCAACCAAGCAGCAGCAGCTAGAGAAGGAAGGCGGAAAACCTGCTCAACCATCACAACCGCCCGTAGCTAACAAGGAGGGCGAGTGGCAGGTGGTGGGCAAAAAGAAGGCTAAAACACCTTCCCCGGCAAAGGTACCACCACCTGCCAAGACGCCGGCAACACAGACCCAGGTGAAGGTGCAGACTCCGGTCAAAGAGAAGGAGTCTCCGGCGAAGGTGCCGCCACCTGCCAAAACGCTGGTAGGGCCAAAGGAGTCGCCTCAAAAGAAGTCTCCCCCCAAGCAGAGGAAAGAAAGGAGTCCTTCTCCCCAAAAAGAACAGAAAATGGAGGTGGAGAGGTCGGCTTCCCTGAAGCGCGGGAGAGAGGAGGAAGTGGAGGAGTACTATGACAGCCCGAAGACCCGCCGAAGGAGCAGGAGCAAAGAGAAAAGAACGAGAGCGGAAAAATGTTCGTCGCTGCCGGTGTCGCCGATGAGGCATTCATACGCAGAAAAGGCTAGAAGCCTACCCGCTTCCCCGCGAAAAGCTTCCCAGTCCCCAACCTTTGAATTGACCCCCCTTAAGAAAGCCAGTTTTTCAACTCCCACTCCCTCCCCTTCTCCTAATCCCACTCCCACACGAAGCAAAAAGAAAAATACCCTCCCTCAGGGGGATGCCCTTATGAGGGTACACGAAGATGTCGCCACAGAATGGTCTTCGCAAAGGCGCAAACTCTTAAAGCCTTTGCTGAAACTGACCTCGGTGGACGGCCGATCCACCGAGGATCCCAGGAACTTTGCCCAGGCCCCAGGAGTCATCACCCTGGTAAGGAATACCGGGGGCAACCTGAGGGTCTGGGACCATTTGGCTGAAGTTAAGAAGCACTACCCAAAACTAAGGATGGTGCAGGAAGGCACCCCCGAACTCAGGAAGATGGCAAAAAACTGTTCTGGGAGGTTCCCGGTTTTGATCCATCCCTGTCTATATAGGGTGCTAAAACTCACTTATCCTACGGACGTCGGCGGGATTGTCCTAGACGGACGGATTACGTCCGACATAGGAACGGGTTCCCTAGGACAGTCCGTCGGGGTCCCATCTACCAGAGATTTTTATCCCGTATGCGATTAGTGCCTTTGTTGCATGTTTTTTCTTTTTTCTTTTTCAGATCTAAGAAATGTCTATTAAGATAGCCAGTTTGAATGCGTATGGCCTGAGGGATCGGGGCAAGGCGGCTCGCCTGCGTCGTGACCTCTTGTCGTACGGCGTGGATGTGGCCGCGATCCAAGAGACGCACTTTGTTTGCGAAGCCGACTCGTGTGTGCTGGATGACGACTTTGTCGTTTATTCAGCATATGGGAGCCGGCATGCCAGAGGTGTTTCTTTGCTGGTCAAGCGTACCCTGGACGCGAGGATTGACCTTGTCCATGTCGGTGCCGAGGGCCGGCTGATCGTGGCCGATATTGCAGTGAAAAGCAAGTCGTTCCGGCTGATTGCGGTTTATGCGCCCAATGATCAAGGTGAGCGTGTCTCTTTCTTTCGGCTGTTGGAGCCCTTCATGGTGGATTCAACACGGCTAATCTTAGTTGGGGACTGGAATGCCGTCCTAACCCCCAAATGGGATAGAGGAAGGGGCGCTAGCGGGAGGAGTGGTGATCGTAGCCTGGTTGATCTGATCAACGAATTTGGTCTCGTCGATAGATACCGGGTCGATCATCCGGATGGGAGTATGTGGACGTGGACGCTTAATTGGCCTTCTACCCGGGTATCTGCGTACCTGGATAGAATGTTAGTGAGAGTGGCCGACATAGACTTCTTAGAATGTCCAACGTTCCACTGGTTAGGCTACACGGACCACAAACTTGTTTGTGCCCGTGTGGTGTTAGATTTTAGGCCTAGGTTGGCTGGCTATTGGAAGTTCAACCAGTCCTTACTGGACAGGCGGGACTTTCGTGACCAGCTGACAAAACTAGTTCAGCGGGCGTTAATTGGGCGAGTCATTGGGAGTAAGTGGTGGGTTAACCTTAAGGACTCCATTAGGTCTTTCGCCACCAAATATAGCCAGCGGCTCAAACTAGATAAGGCTGCGGAGGCAAAGACACTTAGAGCTAATTTCTCCCGGGCGGAGGCTGGTGGGGATCCCCTAGAAATAGCCGTAGCTAGGGAGGCCCTGGAGCGCTCGACTAGCGGGCGCTACATGGGCCAAGTAATTAGGGCTAAGTTAAGCAAGATGTCTTCCGAAGCTGTGGAAAATGGGCGCAGAATTGCGCAAGGAAGAAATTCGCCGAGCCGGCGACCGGTACATTCGAGAGGTGCGCGACCCGGAGGGACATCTCCTTAGGTCCACTGACGACATGTGCGGGGCGTTCCGGCAGCATTTCGAACACCGTTTTACCAAGGAGCCTGGTCTCCGTGACGAGGAGTTTCGCAGCTATTTGGCTGACTTTCCCCGGCTTTTGCCGGCTGAAGCGGCTAGCTGCGAAGGGGAGATTACGGAGGACGAAATCTACGCGGCTTTGAAGAAGGTCGGCAGAGGCAAGTCGCCAGGTTTGGATGGTTTGCCCTATGAATTGTACTTGAGGATGTCGCACCTTTTTGTCCCGATCTTGGCTGTCGTGTTCAACCACTGGTTTCGGCAGGGGTCCATCCCCGGTCGGATTACCAGGGGCGTGATCACGCTGTTGAGAAAAGGCAAGAAGGTTGGGAGGGAACTAGACGATTACAGGCCCATAACTCTGCTAAACACAGAGTTAAAGATTTTGGCCAAGATCCTGACGAATCGCTTGCAGCTAGTTGCCGAGTCTCTGTTGGAACCGGATCAGACTTGTTCTGTGAAGGGACGAACAATTCAGAGCAACCTGCACTTGATTCGCACGATCATAGAGGGTGTAGAAGACGACGATGAGGCCGCGCTGATCAATTTGGATCAGTCCAAGGCATTTGATAGGATTGACCATGGCTACCTGGCTGCTGTCCTGCAGGCCGCCGGATTCAAACCCGACTTCAGCCGCTGGATTAGCCTTCTGTATCGCTCCCCCAAGGCTGTGGTGCAGGTGAACGGGAAGCTGTCGGGCGCTTTCGCGCTGTCTAGGTCGGTCCGACAGGGTTGTCCACTGTCGTCTCTCCTTTACGTCCTGGCGTTGGAGCCCCTCCTTCGCCGGCTAAGGGACGAGACTGGCAGTCCGGTCCTACGTGGAATTGCTGTCCCTGGAGGAGCTCGAGCCAGGGTTTCCGCGTACGCCGATGACGTAACGACCTTTGTGTCCTCCCGCAGGGACATAGAGGCGGTACAACAGGCGCTTGAACGGTACGAGAAGGTGACAGGGGCCAGAATTAACCGCGACAAGTCATCCGGCTTGCGGTTAGGTGCCTGGAAGGGTGTTTCCCTCCCGGGGCCCTTCAGCTGGACGGACGGGCCGGTCAAAATCCTCGGGATTTGGTTCGGTCCGGACTTACAGCTGGAGAAAAACTGGTCAGAAATACTGGCAAAGGTCGGCGCGTCGGTCAAGACTTGGCGTCGACGGAGTCTCTCCGTAAAGGGCTTGGCGGAGGTGTGTGTTACATACCTCTTTCCCATGATCCTTTACCGGCTGTCAGTACTTCCCCTTTGTGACGATCATGAGAGGGCGCTCGAGCGTTTGCTATTCTCCTGTCTGTGGAGAGGACGCAAACACATGGTCGACAAAGGAGTCTGTTGCCTCCGTCCGTGTCAAGGGGGTCTGGGGATGCCACACTTGAGGAGCCATGTGCTCGCTTCGAGGTTGGCATTCCTCAGGCGCGCGTTGGAGGAAGATCGGTTGCTTGCGGGGGTAGTGAGGGACATGTTCCCTTGCCTTACTATCACTCCCCCGACCCTATGGCTGACCGTCAGGCCTTGGGTGCGACCGAAATTCCTGCTCGAATGTCTGGCGGCCTTGCAAGCCATTCCACGGTCCAGTGACCTTTCACAGCCTAGGAGACTCTTCTATCGGGGATTAGTGGAGGGTGCCGTGAAGGATAAGCTGTGGAGTAAGCTCGGCATGTCGAGAGTGGAGTACAGCTCTCATTGGTCTTGGGCGCCAGGTGCGGATTGGCTCAGCAACTCTGAGTTTTCTCTGACCTGGCGATTGGCTCGGAATGGTTTGTCTCTCAATGACAAGCGTTTCGCAATGGGCCTGGCGGATTTGCCAGATTGTGAGCGTTGCAACCTTGGAATTAAGGAGACGTCTGCGCACGCCTTCTTCCATTGTTTGCGCGTTCGCCCGTTGTGGGAGCGTGTCGGCGAGTTGACTGCTCGTATCGCGCCGCGGGAGCTTGTGCTCATTGACCGCGCATACGCTGTGGACAATGTGTCGCCCCCGTACTCTGGAGTGAAGCGGATGGTGTTTCTGTCGCTACTGGCCACGGCTAGAATGGTGATATGGACGACGCGACTGGAGGAAGTCTTGCGGGGCGGCCGTCTTTCGGATCAGGATCTAATCCGATATTTTGAGCACCAGCTCAAAATGAAGATTAGAACTGAACGGAAACGGCTGCACCCGACAGAGTTCAGCGAAAGGTGGATAAATGCAGCGAGCCTGGTTCGTGTGACCGGGGCTAGCCTTGATTTTCTTTTTTAGATCTGCTAATCGCATCGGGGTGGATTCCTTTGGAACCCTTCCCGTGGTTAAGGTAAGAAGTCTTTTGTATGCCTAGTTAATGTGAGTGATTGTGTTTGTCCCGGCCTGTCCCCGGCTCCACTGCTTTTGTTATGATCCAGTTCGAGATCCCCTTTGTCCGGTGTTATTTTGTCCCGTTTCATTCTCGGCTGGGTCAGCCTTATATATTCTCCAGTCCCATTTATTTTGTACCCTGCGTCTCCATTCCCCTTAGAAAGAGAGCTGCTTGATTTTGTCTTTCAAGGCAGAATACAGTGGCCTCTTTAATTATGAGGGTGCGTTTGGGTCTTACTAACATTATGTATATATATTCATTTGAAATTATTTTTGTTTTGGGGATTTTTTGTTTCGTCATAACCCCTTCCCATCATGTCATTTCATGCAATATTTTTAAAGCTATTTTTGTATATTTATTGTACATACCACGAATTTTTACGTGCATTTGGGGCGTTTTTGTAGGTCCCCGGTATGTTTTTGCGGTATTTTGGTGCATGATAAGTATGAACGTTGATGGACAAACCTTTATGGTGAATGAGAACTATTGTAACGTATGCATGGGTCGCGAATCGGTTTAGCTAGGCGTAGGATAGAGTACTGAAGACCAACCCGAGTTTTGTTCCCCCTCCCTTCTTTCGGCTTTAAGCCATAATCCTTGTACAAAGGATAAATAAAACTTCCCTGCCACAGGAGATTTTGTTTGTCTTTTTTCTAACAATTTTTTCTGTTTCAGGACGTAGTCTCTTTGGGTGACACTGTGACTAGTGCAAATTCCATCAGGGTTTATAGCGCTGATAGTGTGGAAGTAGTGGCCTTTTATAAGGACGCGAAAACACCAGGAAAGGCAGAGTAGTCGGTGAGTCCTTAGAGGAGGCCATGGCCTCACTTAGGCAGGAGGAGACTCTTCCTCCCACCACGGCGTCGGTGGGAGGAAAGGAGGGGGATTGGGCATTACCGCCGCGGATCAATCCCCCTTCAGAAGTACCAGCAGCTCCGGCATCCCCGAAACCCTCGACCTCTGGGTGGAAGGAGGGCAAGAAACTCACAGTAAAGGAGAGGAGTATTACGAGCGTATGAAAACAAATACGCAGAATACATAAAAGGAACTGAGTTGGTCTCAGTGCTTAGAAGAATGGCGAATTGAGGCCAAAATAATCACTTTGATTACTAAAGACCTAAAAACTCAGAAGATGATTGGAGTAGCTAGAGGCCTTTGAAGATACACTTAAGGCACTAAAAATTGGCGCCAAGGCCGTGGCGAGGAGAAGCAATGCCGTATGGGACGTCTTGCTTGGCTCCGCTGACGAGGCCAAAAGTATGGTCGGCTTGATCTTGGAGACTAAAACTCTCCAACTGTACACGGAGTATATGGGAGCCAGAAAGGTTAAAATTACTTTGCATGGCGTCCCTATGGACATTGCTGAGGACCACGTCGGCGCCTTTTTTGCAAATTACAGAAGGTGGCCGACGTCTCCTCGCTACGGTCGAGCGGGCTTCTTCACAGGGGATATGACCCTCCACGTGACCTTGCCGAAAAAGAGCATTGAGAAGATCCCAAATATTCTAACCTGCAGGGATCGGACAATATTTATTATTGTAGAAGGCAGAAAGCCTTGCTGTTGAGTCTGCAGGGCGGCGGAACACGTCGCAAAGACATGCCCGACCAAGAACCTGCCCCCAAGGCCCAACCAGCCAAGCAGCAAGAAACAGCAAAACCTGCCCCAGTAACACCAGCAACACCAGCACCGGCAGCTAACAAGGAGGGCGAGTGGCAGGTGGTTACCAGGAAAAAAGCAAAAACGCCTTCTCCGGCGAAGGTGCCGCCCGCCTGCAGGGGAGCCGGCAAAACAAACTCCAACCAAAAGTGCCGGCTCCGACCAAGCAGAAGGAGTCCCTGTGAGGGTGCCGCATGTAAGGAGCCCACACCAAAAAAGTCGCCAACCAAACGGGAGAAGAGAAAAAGGCTTCTTCCCCCAAAATAGATGCACCAGAACCCATGGAAGTGGGAAGAGCGTCTTCTCTAAAACGCGGGAGAGAAGAGGAGGAAGAAAAACAGGACAACCCTAAGAGTAGGAGGAGAAGCAGGAGCACCGAGAGAAGAAAACCAGCCGACAGATGCTCGTCCTTACCGGTATCCCCAGTAAGGTGGACTTATGCGGAGGAAAACAAGAAGCCTTCCCTCCTCCCACCCTAAAGCCCCAGTCCCCAACCTTCAATTTGACCCCCCTTAAAAAACACATATCTGCAACTCCCTCTCCTCCCCCTCTCCTATGCCCACTCCCACCCGGGCAAAAAAGAAAGCCCTACCCCAAGGCGATGCCTTGATGAAAGTCGATGAAAACGTTAATGAAGTGGTCGTCACAGAGGCGCAAGCTTCTAAAGCCACTCTAAACTGACTTCGGTCAACAACATGTCCACGGAAGACCCTAAAAACTTTTCCCAGGCCCCAGGAGTTATTACCCTCGTTAGAAACACCGGGGGTAACCTGAGGGTCTGGGAACATATAGAACAAGTCCAAACACTATCCCAAAATCAGGATGGTGTCTGAAAACACTCCTGAACTCAAGAAGATGGCCAAGAACTGTGCTGGGAGGTTCCCAGTTTTACTCCACCCTGCTTATATAGGGTGGTAAAACTAACCCTACGGACGTCGGCGGGATTGTCCTAGACGGACGGATTACGTCCGACATAGGAACAGGTTCCCTAGGACAGTCCGTCGGGGTCCCTTCCACCAGAGATTTCTATCCGGTATGTGACTAGTGCCTTTGTTGCATGTTTTTGTTTTTCTTTTTCAGGTCTAAGGAATGTCTATTAAGATAGCCAGCCTGAATGCGAAGGGCCTGAGGGATCGGGGTAAGGCGGCTCGCCTGCTTCGTGACCTCTTGTCCTTCGGCGTGGATGTGGCCGCGATCCAAGAGACTCACTTTGTTTGCGAAGCCGACTCTTGTGTGCTGTCTAACGACTTTGTCGTCTATTCAGCATATGGGAGTTGGCATGCCAGAGGTGTTTCTTTGCTGGTCAAGCGTACCCTGGACGCGAGGATTGACCTTGTCCATGTCAGTGCCGAGGGCCGGCTGATCGTGGCCGATATTGCAGTGAAAAGCAAGTCGTTCCGGCTGATTGTGGTTTATGCGCCCAATGTTCAAGGTGAGCGAGTCTCTTTCTTTCGGCTGTTGGAGCCCTTCATGGTGGATCCAACACGGCTAATCTTAGTTGGGGACTGGAATGCCGTCCTAACCCCAAATGGGATAGGAGGGCGCTAGTGGGAGGAGTGGTGATCGTAGCCTGGTTGATCTGATCGGCGAATTTGGTCTCGTCGATAGATACCGGGTCGATCATCCGGATGGGAGTATGTGGACGTGGGCGCTTAATTGGCCTTCTACCCGGGTATCTGCGTACCTGGATAGGATGTTAGTGAGAGTGGCCGACATAGACTTCTTAGAATGTCCAACGTTCCACTGGTTAGGCTACTCGGACCACAAACTCGTTTGTGCCCGAGTGGTGTTAGACTTTAGGCCTAGGTTGGCTGGTTATTGGAAGTTCAATCAGTCCTTACTGGACAGGCAGGACTTTCGTGACCAGCTGACAAAGCTAGTTCAGCGGGCGTTAATTGGGCGAGTCATTGGGAGTAAGTGGTGGGTTAACCTTAAGGACTCCATTAGGTCTTTCGCCACCAAATATAGCCAGCGGCTCAAACTAGATAAGGCTGCGGAGGCAAAGACACTTAGAGCTAATTTCTCCCGGGCGGAGGCTGGTGGGGATCCCTAGAAATAGCCTTGGCAAGGAGGCCCACAAACGTTCGACTAGCGGGCGCTACATGGGTCAAGTAATTAGGGCTAAGTTAAGTAAGATGTCTTCCGAAGCTGTGAAAATGGGCGCAGAACTGCGCAAGAGAGAATTCGCCAAGCCGGCGACCGGTACATTCGAGAGGTGCGCGCGACGGAGGACATCTCCTTAGGTCCACTGACGGCATGTGCGGGGCGTTCCGGCGGCATTTCGAACACCGTTTTACCAAGGAGCCCGGTCTCCGTGACGGGGAGTTTCACAGCTATTTGGCTGACTTTCCCCGGCTCTTGCCGGCTGAAGCGGCCCCAGCTGTGAAGGGGAGATTACGGAGGACGAAATCTACGCGGCTTTGAAGAAGGTCGGCAGTGGCAAGTCGCCAGGTTTGGATGGTTTGCCTATGAATTGTACTTGAGGATGTCGCACCTTTTTGTCCCGATCTTGGCTGTCGTGTTCAACCACTGGTTTCGGCAGGGGTCCATCCCAGTCGGATCACCAGGGGCGTGATCACGCTGTTGAAGAAAAGGCAAGAAGGTTGGGAGGGAATTAGATGATTACAGGCCCATAACTCTGCTAAACACAGAGTTAAAGATTTTGGCCAAGATCCTGACGAACCGCTTGCAGCTAGTTGCCGAGTCTCTGTTGGAACCGGATCAGACTTGTTCTGTGAAGGGACGAACAATTCAGAGCAACCTGCACTTGATTCACACGATCATAGAGGGTGTGAAGACGACGACGAGGCCGCGCTGATCAATTTGGATCAGTCCAAGGCATTTGATAGGATTGACCATGGCTACCTGGCTGCTGTCCTGCAGGCCGCCGGATTCAAACCCGACTTCGGCCGCTGGATTAGCCTTCTGTATCGCTCCCCCCAGGCTGTGGTACAGGTGAACGGGAAGCTGTCGGAGCGCTTTCGCGCTGTCTGAGTCGGTCCGACAGGGTTGTCCACTGTCTTCTCTCCTTTATGTCTTGGCGTTGGAGCCCCTCCTTCGCCGGCTGAGAGACGAGACTGGCAGTCCGGTCCTGCGTGGAATTGCTGTCCCTGGTGGAGCTCGAGCCAGGGTTTCCGCGTACGCTGATGACGTAACGACCTTTGTGTCCTCCCGCGAGGACATGGGAGCGGTACAACAGGCGCTTGAACGGTACGAGAAGGTGACGGGGGCCAGAATTAACCGCGACAAGTCATCCGGCTTGCGGTTAGGTGCCTGGAAGGTGTTTCCCTCCCGGGGCCCTTCAGCTGGACGGACAGGCCGGTCAAAATCCTCGGAATTTGGTTCGGTCCGGACTTACAGCTGGAGAAAAACTGGTCGGAAATACTGGCAAAGGTCGGCGCGTCGGTCAAGACTTGGCGGCGTCGACGGAGTCTCTCCGTAAAGGGCTTGGCGGAGGTGTGTAACACATACCTCTTTCCCAAGATCCTTTACCGGCTGTCAGTACTTCCCCTTTGTGGCGATCATGAGAAGGCGCTCGAGCGTTTGCTACTCTCCTGTCTGTGGAGAGGACGCAAACACATGGTCGACAAAGGAGTCTGTTGCCTCCGTCCGTGTCAGGGGGTCTGGGGATGCCACACTTGAGGAGCCATGTGCTCGCTTCGAGGTTGGCATTCCTCGGGCGCGCGTTGGAGGAAGATCGGTTGCTTGCGGGGGTAGTGAGGGACATGTTCCCTTGCCTTACCATCACTCCCCCGACCCTATGGCTGACCGTCGGGCCTTGGGTGCGACCGAAATTCCTGCTCGAATGTCTGGCGGCCTTGCAAGCCATTCCCACGGTCCAGTGACCTTTCACAGCCTAGGAGACTCTTCTATCGGGGATTAGTGGAGGTGCCGTGAAGGATAAGCTGGCGGAGTAAGCTCGGCATGTCGAGAGTGGAGTATCGCTCTCATTGGTCTTGGGCGCCAGGTGCGGATTGGCTCAGCAACTCTGAGTTTTCTCTGACCTGGCGATTGGCTCGGAATGGTTTGTCTCTCAATGACAGGCGTTTCGCGATAGGCCTGGCGGATTTGCCAGATTGTGAGCGTTGCAACCTTGGAATTAAGGAGACGTCTGCGCACGCCTTCTTCCATTGTTCGCGCGTTCGCCCGTTGTGGGAGCGTGTCGGCGAGTTGACTGCTCGTATCGCGCCGCAGGAGCTTGTGCTCATTGACCGCGCATACGCTGTGGACAATGTGTCGCCCCCGTACTCTGGAGTGAAGCGGATGGTGTTTCTGACGCTACTGGCCACGGCTAGAATGGTGATTTGGACGACGCGACTGGAGGAAGTCTTGCGGGGCGGCCGTCTTTCGGATCAGGATCTAATCCGATATTTTGAGCACCAGCTCAAAATGAAGATTAGAACTGAACGGAAACGGCTGCATCCGACGGAAGTTCGGCGAAAGGTGGATAAATGCGGCGAGCCTGGTTCGCGTGACTGGGGCTAGCCTTGATTTTTCTTTTTTAGATCTGCTAGTCGCATCGGGGTGGATTCCTCTGGAACCCCTCCCGCGGTTAAGGTAAGTCTTTTTTGTGTACCTAGTTAATGTGAGTGACTGTGTTTGTCCTGGCCTGTTCCCGGCTCCACTGCTTTTGTTATGATCCAGTTCGGAATCCCCATTGTCCATTGTTATTTTGTCCCGTTTTACTCTCGGCTGGGTCAGTCTTATATATTCTCCAGTCCAATTTATTTTTTGCAGTTCACCCATTCCCCTTAGAAAGGCGGCTTGATTTTGTCTCTTCAGGCAGAATACAGTGACACTTTAATTACGAGGGTGTGTTTGGGTCTTACTAACATTATGTATATATATTCATTTGAAATTGTTTTTGTTTTGGGGATTTTTGTTTCTTCACAACCCCCATCATATCATTTCATTAAAAATTTATAAAGCTATTTTTGTAATTATTGTACATAGCAAGAATTTTTATGTACATTTGGGGGTGTTTTTGTAGGTCCCTGGTATGTTTTTGCGGTATTTTGGTGTTTGACAAGTATGAGTGTCGATGGACAAATTCTTGTGGTGAATGAGAAGCATTGTAAATGTATGCATGGGTCGTGAATCTGATTAGCTAGGTATAGGATAGAGTACTGAAGACCAACCCAAGTTTTGTTCCCCCTCCCGTTTTCGGCCCTTGACCATAATTCTGTAACTTTGCAGAATAAATACACATACTTCCCTGCCACAGGAGATTTTGTTTGTCTTTTTCTAACAATTTTTTCTGTTTCAGGACGTAGTCTCTTTGGGTGACACTGTGACTAGTGCAAATTCCATCAGGGTTTATAGCGCTGATAGTGTGGAAGTAGTGGCCTTTTATAAGGACGCGAAAAGCCTGGGAAAGGCAGAGTAGTCGGTGAGTCCTTAGAGGAGGCCATGGCCTCACTTAGGCAGGAGGAGACTCTTCCTCCCACCACGGCGTCCCGGTGGGAGGAAAGGAGGGGATTGGGCTACCGCCGCGGATCAATCCCCCTTCAAGTACCAACAGCTCCGGCA
>JBBBDQ010026401.1:0-29956 GCA_037127315.1 Ascarosepion bandense | reverse complement strand
AGCGCTTGCTATTCTCCTGCCTGTGGAGAGGACGCAAGCACATGGTCGGCAAAGGAGTCTGTTGCCTCCGTCCGTGTCAAGGGGGTCTGGGGATGCCACACTTGAGGAGCCACGTGCTCGCTTCGAGGTTGGCATTTCTCAGGCGCGCGTTGGAGGAAGATCGGTTGCTTGCGGGGGTAGTGAGGGACATGTTCCCTTGCCTTACCATCGCTCCCCCGACCCTATGGCTGACCGTCAGGCCTTGGGTGCGACCGAAATTCCTGCTCGAATGTCTGGCGGCCTTACAGGCCATTCCACGGTCCAGTGACCTTTCACAGCCTAGGAAACTCTTCTATCGGGGATTAGTGGAGGGTGCCGTGAAGGATAAGCTGTGGAGTAAGCTCGGCATGTCGAGAGTGGAGTACCGCTCTCATTGGTCTTGGGCGCCAGGCGCGGATTGGCTCAACAACTCTGAGTTCTCTCTGACCTGGCGATTGGCTCGGAATGGTTTGTCGCTCAATGACAAGCGTTTCGCAATGGGCCTGGCGGATTTGCCAGATTGTGAACGCTGCAACCTTGGAATTAAGGAGACGTCGGCGCACGCCTTCTTCCATTGTTCGCGCGTTCGCCCGTTGTGGGAGCGTGTCGGCGAGTTGACTGCTCGTATCTCGCCGCGGGAGCTTGTGCTCATTGATCGCGCATACGCTGTGGACAATGTGTCGCCCCCGTACTCTGGTGTGAAGCGGATGGTGTTTCTGTCGCTACTGGCCACGGCTAGAATGGTGATTTGGATGACGCGTCTGGAGGAAGTCTTGCGGGGAGGTCGTCTTTCGGATCAGGATCTAATCCGTTATTTTGAGCACCAGCTCAAAATGAAGATTAGAACTGAACGGAAACGGCTGCACCCGACAGACTTTAGCAAAAGGTGGATATATGCAGCGAGCCTGGTTCGTGTGACCGGGGCTAGCCTTGATTTTCTTTTTTAGTTCTGCCAAGTCACATCGGGGTGGATTCCTCTGGAACCCCTCCCGCGGTTAAGGTTAGCTTTCTTTTGTATACCTAGTTAATGTGAGTGAATGCATTTGTCCTAGCCTGTTCCCGGCTCCATTGCTTTTGTTATGATCCAGTTCGAGATTCCCACTGACCATTGTTATTTTGTCCCGTTTTATTCTCGGCTGGGTCAGCCTTATATATTCTCCAGTCCAATTTATTTTTGTACCCAGCTTCTCCATTCCCCTTAGAAAGAGAGCGGCTTGATTTTGTCTCTATAGGCAGAATACAGTGGCCTCTTTAATTACGAGGGTGTGTTTGGGTCTTACTAACATTTTGTATAAATATTCATTTGAAATTGTTTTTTGTTTTGGGGATTTTTGTTTCTTCATACCCCTTCCCATCACATCATCGCATGTACAAATGTTAAAATCTATTTTTGTATTATATTTGTAAATAGTCACAAATTTTATGTACAAATTGTAAAATCTATTTTTGTAAACAATCACAAATTTTTATGTACATTTGGGGCGTTTTGTAGGTCCCCGGTATGTTTTTGCGATATTTTGGTGCGAGATAAGTATGAGCGTTGATGGACAAATTCTTATGGTGAATGAGAATCATTGTAACGTATGCATGGGTCGTGAATCTGATTAGCTAGGTATAGGACATAGTTACTGAAGACCACCCCAAGTTTTGTTCCCCCTCCCACCTTTCGGCCTTGAGCCATAATTCATGTAAAAATGAATAAATAAAACCAACCCTTCCCCACCCGGGATTTTGTGTTGTTTTGTAATAAGAAGCTCAAAGCGTAGCATTTGTTCCGCAGTGATATTTGCCATTGCTTTGTGTCTTGGGCAACTGTTTTCCAGCCCGAGTTTATTGCTCGGGCCAGCGTAAAAGTAGTGTTCTTCGGAACGCGAAACACCGGGAAGCAGTTGTCCACCTCGTGGCATGGCCACGGCCTAGCCACTCCCCCTGTTCGTTGGAAGAGCCTAGTGGAGTAGTTGTTCCGCAGTGATATCTGCTCGCACTTTGTCTCTTGGACAACTGATTTCCAGCCCGAGTTCATTGCTCGGGCCAGCGTAAAGTAGCGGTTTCTTCGAAAACGCGAAACACCGGAAAGAAGTTGTCCGGTGATCGGTCACTTTTGTGGCATGGCCACAGAAGGACCGGGGGAAGTCGGCACTCCCACCACGGCGTCGGTGGGGAGACTGGCAACTGTGTAACGCAGACGACGACGACGTCATAGCCCGCACCATGACCGAGTGGGAGAGCATGCTGTTCGGCTCCCCCACACCAGCGGAGGCGGCGGCGGCCACACTGTCAGCAGCGACCACCCCAGCAGCGGCGACTGCACCTGCAGCAGAGACCACCCCCAGCAGCGGCGACTGCACCTGCAGCAGCGACCAGACCAGCAGCGGCGACTGCACCTGCAGCAGCGACCACCCCAGCAGCGGCGACTGCACCTGCAGCAGCGACCAATCCAGCAGCGGCGACTGCACCTGCAGCAGCGACCAATCCAGCAGCGGCGACTGCACCTGCAGCAGCAACCAAACGTGCAGCAGCAGCAACCAAACCTGCTCCAGCGACCGGATCTGCAGCAGCATCCAAACCGGCGGCAACTGCAGCAGCAACACCCCCACCGGCACGGACAGCAGCAGCAGCAGCAGCAGCAGCAGCAGCACCAGCGTCCCCCTTACCCTCGACCTCTGGGTGGAAGGGAGGCAAGAAGATCACGCGTAAGGACGAGGACTATTGCCAGTCCATCCAAAAGGATTACGCGGACTATATCAGGGGGACGGAGCTCGTCTCGAAGCCGGACCACTTGGCGCAGATCGAGGCGAGAGTCATCACCCTGATCACCAAGGACCTGAAGACCAAAAAGCTGATCGGCGTCCCCAGAGATACGTTCGAGGAGGGACTACAGACACTGAAGATCAGAGCCAGGGCCGTAGCGAGGAAAAGCAACACCACGTGGGACGTCCTGCTCGGCTCCGCCGAAGAAGCCAAGAACTTGATCGGCGTGGTTCTGGAGACCAAAACGCTCCAGTTCCACACGGAGTACATGGGCACGAAGAAGGTGAAAATCACGCTGCACGGCGTCCCCATGGACATTGCTGAGGACCACGTGGGCGCCTTCTTCGTCCAATATGGAAGGGTGGCCGAAGTCCTCCTCTGCTGGTCGAAAGCAAGGATTCCTCACGGGAGACATGACCCTGCAGGTGACCCTGGACAAGGAAAACATCGCCAAAATCCCCAACATCCTCACCTGCAGGGGTCGTGCCATCTTCGTCATCGTGGAAGGCAGGAAGCCGTGCTGTTGGGTCTGCGGGTCGGCGGAGCACGTGGCAAAAGCGTGCCCAACCAAGAATCCGGCCTCAAAGGCCCAACCAGCCCAACCAGTCAAGCAGCAACCGGCGACACAGGCGAAGGATGGCGCAAAACAAGCACAACCCACACAGTCTCCCGTGAGCAACAAAGACGGCGAATGGCAGGTGGTGGCCAGGAAGAAAGCCAAAAAACCTTCCCCGGACAATGTCCCGCCACCTGTCAAGACGCCTGCCAAGCAGACCCCGGTGGGGCTGTCGACTCCTACCAAACCTAAGGAGTCCCCGGCGAAGGCGCCGGCAAAACCAAAGGAGGTGTCTCCTCCCAAACAGAGGAAGGGAAGAAGTCCTTCCCCCCAACAAATGGAAGTACAAAAGGACACCCTCCCTGAAACGTGGGAGAGAGGAAGAGGCAGAGGAGCGACACAGCAACACAAAGGCCAGGAGAAGGAGCAGGAGCAACGAAAGGAGGCCGCGAGCCGAAAAATGCAGCTCTCTACCGGTGTCTCCTGCTAGACAGACTTACGCACTAAAGGTAAGAAGTCTTCCTTCATCCCCGCAAAAAGCCTCCCAGTCCCCAGTCTTTAAACTGACCCCCCTGAAATCATGTACTTTAACCCCCACTCCCTCCCCTTCTTCCATGTCCACTCCCTCTCGGGCAAAAAAGAAAAAAGCCCTGCCCCAAGGGAAGCACTCCTTAAAGTGAGTGAGGACGTTGCCTCTGAGTGGTCATCTCAGAGGCGAAAACTATTAAAGCCCCTGCTGAAGCTGACTTCAGTGGAGGGCAAACCAGTTGAAGATCCTAGAAACTTTCCCCAGGCCCCAGGTGTCATCACCCTGGTGAGGAACACCGGTGGCAACCTGAGGGTCTGGGATCACATCCACGAAGCAAAGAGACATTTTGCAAAAGTTACCATGGTTCAGCACAACACACCTGAACTCAAAAAATGGAAAAAAATTGTTCGGGGAGGTCCCCTGTTTTACTCCACCCCAGTCTCTATAGGGTAGTGAAACTAACATACCCCACGGACGTTGGCGGCATTGTCCTAGACGGACGGATTACGTCCGATGTAGGAACGGGTTCCCTAGGACAGTCCGTCGGGGTCCTATCTGCTAGGGATTTCCGTCCCGTATGTGACTAGTGTTTTTGTTGCATGTTTTTGTTTTGTTTCCTTTTCAGAACTAAATCATGTCTATTAAGATAGCCAGCTTAAATGCGAATGGCCTGAGGGATCGGGGTAAGGCGGCTCGCCTGCTTCGTGACCTCTTGTCGTTCGGCGTGGATGTGGCCGCGATCCAAGAGACTCACTTTGTTTGCGAAGTCGACTCGTGTGTGCTGTCTAACGACTATGTCGTCTATTCAGCATATGGGAGCCGGCATGCCAGAGTGTTTCTTTGCTGGTCAAGCGTACCCTGGATGCGAGGATCGACCTTGTCCATGTCGGTGCCGAGGGCCGGCTGATCGTGGCAGATATTGCAGTGAAAAGCAAGTCGTTCCGGCTGATTGCGGTTTATGCGCCCAATGTCCCAGGTGAGCGTGTCTCTTTCTTTCGGCTGTTGGAGCCCTTCATGGTGCATTCAACACGGCTAATCTTAGTTGAGGACTGGAATGCCGTCCTAACCCCAAATGGGATAGAGGAAGGGGCGCTAGCGGGTGGAGTGGTGATCGCAGCCTGGTTGATCTGATCGGCGAATTTGGTCTCGTCGATAGATACCGGGTCGATCATCCGGATGGGAGCATGTGGACGTGGACGCATAGTTGGCCTTCTACCGGTATCCGCGTACCTGGATAGGATGTTAGTCAGAAGAAGCCGACATAGACTTCTTAGAATGTCCAACGTTCCACTGGCTAGGCTACTCGGACCACAAACTCGTTTGTGCCCGGGTCGTATTAGACTTTAGGCCTAGGTTGGCTGGTTATTGGAAGTTCAATCAGTCCTTATTGGACAGACGGGACTTTCGTGACCAGCTGACAAAACTAGTTAGCGGGAATTAACTGGGCGAGTCATTGGGAGTAGGTGGTGGGTTAACCTTAAGGACACCATTAGGTCTTTCGCCACCAAATATAGCCAGCGGCTCAACCTAGATAAGGCTGCGGGCAAAGACACTTAGTGCTAATTTCACCCGGGCGGAGGCTGGAGGGGATCTAGAGATAGCCTTAGCCAGGGAGGCCCTGGAGCGCTCGACTAGCGGGCGCTACATGAGTCAGGTAATTGGGAGGCTAAGTTAAGCAAGATGTCTTCCGAAGCTGTGAACATGGGCGCAGAACTGCGCCAAGGAAGAAATTCGCCAGGCCGGCGACCGGTACATTCGAGAGGTACGCGACCCGGAGGGACATCTCCTAAGGTCCACCAACGACATGTGCGAGGCGTTCCGGCAACGCATTTCGAACACCGATTTACCAAGGAGCCTGGACTCCGTGACGAGGAGTTCGCAGCTATTTGCTGACTTTCCCCGGCTTTTGCCGGCTGAAGCGGCTAGCTGCGAAGGGGAGATTACGGAGGACGAAATCTACGCAGTTTGAAGAAGGTCGGCAGAGGCAAGTCGCCAGGTCGGGATGGTTTGCCCTATGAAATGTAATTGAGAGGATGTCGCACCTTTTTGTCCCGCCTGGCTGTCGTGTTCAACCACTGGTTTCGGCAGGGGTCCATCCCCGGTCGGATCACCAGGGGCGGATCACGAGAAAGGGGAAGGTTGGGAGGGAACTAGATGATTGCGTCTACAACTCTGCTAAACACAGAGTTAAAGATTTTGGGCTGATCCTGACGAATCGCTTGCAGCTAGTTGCCGAGTCTCTTGTTGGGACCGGATCGTGGACTTGTTCTGTGAAGGGACGAACAATTCAGAGCAACCTGCACTTGATTCGCACGATCGTAGAGGGTGTAGAAGACGACGATGAGGCCGCGCTGATCAATTTGGATCAGTCCAAGGCATTTGATAGGATTGACCATGGCTACCTGGCTGCTGTCCTGCAGGCCGCCGGATTCAAACCCGACTTCAGCCGCTGATTTCGTATCGCCCCCCAAGGCTGTGGTACAGGTGAACGGGAAGCTGTCGGGCGCTTTCGCGCTGCTCCAGGTCGGTCCGACAGGGTTGTCCACTGTCTTCTCTCCTTTACGGTCCCGGCGTTGGAGCCCCTCCTTCGCCGGCTAAGGGACGAGACGGGCAGTCCGGTCCTACGTGGAATCGCAGTCCCTGGCGGAGCTCGAGCCAGGGTTTTCCGCGTACGCCGATGACGTAACGACCTTTGTGTCCTCCCGCAGGGACATAGAGGCGGCATAGCATATGCTTGTACGGTACGAGAAGGTGACAGGGGCCAGAATTAACTGCGACAAGTCTTCCGGCTTGCGGTTAGGCGCTTGGAAGGGTGTTTCCTCCCGGGGCCCTTCGACTGGACGGATGCGTCGTCAAGCTCCTCGGAGTTTGGTTCGGTCCGGATCACAGCGAGAAAAACTAACTAAAGTACTGGCAAAGGTCTATGCGTCGGTCAAGGTTTGGCGTCGACGGGGTCTCTCCGTGAAGGGCTGGCGGAGGTGTGCAACACATACCCTTTTCCCATGATCCTTTACCGGCTGTCAGTACTCGTGACGATCATGAGAAGGCGCTCGAGCGTTTGCTATTCTCCTGCCTTGTGAGGAGGACGCAAACACAGGCCGACAAAGGAGTCTGTTGCCTCCGTCCGTGTCATCCAGACACACTTGAGGAGCCACGTGCTCGCTTCGAGGTTGGCATTTTCAGGCGCGCGTTGGAGGAAGATCGGTTGCTTGCGGGGGTAGTGAGGGACATGTTCCCTTGCCTTACCATCGCTCCCCCGACCCTATGGCTGACCGTCAGGCCTTGGGTGCGACCGAACCCTGCTCGAATGTCTTAGCGGCCTTGCAGGCCATTCCACGGTCCAGTGACCTTTCACAGCCTAGGAAACTCTTCTATCGGGGATTAGTGGAGGCTGCCGTGAAGGATAAGCTGTGGAGTAAGCTCGGCATGTCGAGAGTGGAGTACCGCTCTCATTGGTCTTGGGCGCCGGGTGCGGATTGGCTCAGCAACTCTGAGTTCTCTCTCACCTGGCGATTGGCTCGGAATGGTTTGTCGCTCAATGACAAGCGTTTCGCAATGGGCCTGGCGGATTTGCCAGATTGTGAACGTTGCAACCTTGGAATTAAGGAGACGTCGGCGCACGCCTTCTTCCATTGTTCGCGCGTTCGCCCGTTGTGGGCGCGTGTCGGCGAGTTGACTGCTCGTATCTCGCCGCGGGAGCTTGTGCTCATTGATCGCGCATACGCTGTGGACAATGTGTCGCCCCCGTACTCTGGTGTGAAGCGGATGGTGTTTCTGTCGCTACTGGCCACGGCTAGAATGGTGATTTGGATGACGCGTCTGGAGGAAGTCTTGCGGGGAGGTCGTCTTTCGGATCAGGATCTAATCCGATATTTTGAGCACCAGCTCAAAATGAAGATTAGAACTGAACGGAAACGGCTGCACCCGACAGACTTTAGCAAAAGGTGGATATATGCAGCGAGCCTGGTTCGTGTGACCGGGGCTAGCCTTGATTTTCTTTTTTAGTTCTGCCAAGTCACATCGGGGTGGATTCCTCTGGAACCCCTCCCGCGGTTAAGGTTAGCTTTCTTTTGTATACCTAGTTAATGTGAGTGAATGTATTTGTCCTAGCCTGTTCCCGGCTCCATTGCTTTTGTTATGATCCAGTTCGAGATTCCCACTGACCATTGTTATTTTGCCCCGTTTTATTCTCGGCTGGGTCAGCCTTATATATTCTCCAGTCCAATTTATTTTTGTACCCAGCTTCTCCATTCCCCTTAGAAAGAGAGCGGCTTGATTTTGTCTCTACAGGCAGAATACAGTGGCCTCTTTAATTACGAGGGTGTGTTTGGGTCTTACTAACATTTTGTATAAATATTCATTTGAAATTGTTTTTTGTTTTGGGGATTTTTTGTTTCTTCATACCCCTCCCCATCATATCATCTCATGTACAAATGTTAAAATCTATTTTTGTACTATAATTGTAAATAGTCACAAATTTTTATGTACAAATTTTAAAAATCTATTTTTGTAAATAATCACAAATTTTTATGTACATTTGGGGCGTTTTTGTAGGTCCCCGGTATGTTTTCGCGATATTTTGGTGCTAGATAAGTACGAGTGTTGATGGACAAATTCTTATGGTGAATGAGAATCATTGTAACGTATGTATGGGTCGTGAATCTGATTAGCTAGGTATAGGTTATAGTAACTGAAGACCACCCCAAGTTTTGTTCCCCCCTCCCACCTTTCGGCCTTGTGCCATAATTCATGTAAAAATGAATAAATAAAACCAACCCTTCCCCACCCGGGATTTTGTGTTGTTTTGTAATAAGAAGCTCAAAGCGTAGCATTTGTTCCGCAGTGATATTTGCCATTGCTTTGTGTCTTGGGCAACTGTTTTCCAGCCCGAGTTTATTGCTCGGGCCAGCGTAAAAGTAGTGTTCTTCGGAACGCGAAACACCGGGAAGCAGTTGTCCACCTCGTGGCATGGCCACGGCCTAGCCACTTCCCCCCTGTTCGTTGGAAGAGCCTAGTGGAGTAGTTGTTCCGCAGTGATATCTGCTCGCACTTTGTCTCTTGGACAACTGATTTCCAGCCCGAGTTCATTGCTCGGGCCAGCGTAAAGTAGCGGTTTCCTCGAAAACGCGAAACACCGGAAAGAAGTTGTCCGGTGATCGGTCACTTTTGTGGCATGGCCACAGAAGGACCGGGGGAAGTCGGCACTCCCACCACGGCGTCGGTGGGAGACTGGCAACTGTGTAACGCAGACGACGACGACGTCATAGCCCGCACCATGACCGAGTGGGAGAGCATGCTGTTCGGCTCCCCCACACCAGCGGAGGCGGCGGCGGCCACACTGTCAGCAGCGACCACCCCAGCAGCGGCGACTGCACCTGCAGCAGAGACCACCCCAGCAGCGGCGACTGCACCTGCAGCAGCGACCAGACCAGCAGCGGCGACTGCACCTGCAGCAGCGACCACCCCAGCAGCGGCGACTGCACCTGCAGCAGCGACCAATCCAGCAGCGGCGACTGCACCCGCAGCAGCGACCAATCCAGCAGCGGCGACTGCACCTGCAGCAGCAACCAAACGTGCAGCAGCAGCAAGCCAAACCTGCTCCAGCGACCGGATCTGCAGCAGCATCCAAACCGGCGGCAACTGCAGCAGCAACACCCCCACCGGCACGGACAGCAGCAGCAGCAGCAGCAGCAGCAGCAGCACCAGCGTCCCCCTTACCCTCGACCTCTGGGTGGAAGGGAGGCAAGAAGATCACGCGTAAGGACGAGGACTATTACCAGTCCATCCAAAAGGATTACGCGGACTATATCAGGGGGACGGAGCTCGTCTCGAAGCCGGACCACTTGGCGCAGATCGAGGCGAGAGTCATCACCCTGATCACCAAGGACCTGAAGACCAAAAAGCTGATCGGCGTCCCCAGAGATACGTTCGAGGAGGGACTACAGACACTGAAGATCAGAGCCAGGGCCGTAGCGAGGAAAAGCAACACCACGTGGGACGTCCTGCTCGGCTCCGCCGAAGAAGCCAAGAACTTGATCGGCGTGGTTCTGGAGACCAAAACGCTCCAGTTCCACACGGAGTACATGGGCACGAAGAAGGTGAAAATCACGCTGCACGGCGTCCCCATGGACATTGCTGAGGACCACGTGGGCGCCTTCTTCGTCCAATATGGAAGGGTGGCCGAAGTCTCCTCGCTGCGGTCGAAAGCAGGATTCCTCACGGGAGACATGACCCTGCAGGTGATCCTGGACAAGGAAAACATCGCCAAAATCCCCAACATCCTCACCTGCAGGGGTCGTGCCATCTTCGTCATCGTGGAAGGCAGGAAGCCGTGCTGTTGGGTCTGCGGGTCGGCGGAGCACGTGGCAAAAGCGTGCCCAACCAAGAATCCGGCCTCAAAGGCCCAACCAGCCCAACCAGTCAAGCAGCAACCGGCGACACAGGCGAAGGATGGCGCAAAACAAGCACAACCCACACAGTCTCCCGTGAGCAACAAAGACGGCGAATGGCAGGTGGTGGCCAGGAAGAAAGCCAAAAAACCTTCCCCGGACAATGTCCCGCCACCTGTCAAGACGCCTGCCAAGCAGACCCCGGTGGGGCTGTCGACTCCTACCAAACCTAAGGAGTCCCCGGCGAAGGCGCCGGCAAAACCAAAGGAGGTGTCTCCTCCCAAACAGAGGAAGGGAAGAAGTCCTTCCCCCCAACAAATGGAAGTACAAAGGACACCCTCCCTGAAACGTGGGAGAGAGGAAGAGGCAGAGGAGCGACACAGCAACACAAAGGCCAGGAGAAGGAGCAGGAGCAACGAAAGGAGGCCGCGAGCCGAAAAATGCAGCTCTCTACCGGTGTCTCCTGCTAGACAGACTTACGCACTAAAGGTAAGAAGTCTTCCTTCATCCCCGCAAAAAGCCTCCCAGTCCCCAGTCTTTAAACTGACCCCCCTGAAATCATGTACTTTAACCCCCACTCCCTCCCCTTCTTCCATGTCCACTCCCTCTCGGGCAAAAAAGAAAAAAGCCCTGCCCCAAGGGGAAGCACTCCTTAAAGTGAGTGAGGACGTTGCCTCTGAGTGGTCATCTCAGAGGCGAAAACTATTAAAGCCCCTGCTGAAGCTGACTTCAGTGGAGGGCAAACCAGTTGAAGATCCTAGAAACTTTCCCCAGGCCCCAGGTGTCATCACCCTGGTGAGGAACACCGGTGGCAACCTGAGGGTCTGGGATCACATCCACGAAGCAAAGAGACATTTTGCAAAAGTTACCATGGTTCAGCACAACACACCTGAACTCAAAAAATGGAAAAAATTGTTCGGGGAGGTCCCCTGTTTTACTCCACCCCAGTCTCTATAGGGTAGTGAAACTAACATACCCCACGGACGTTGGCGGCATTGTCCTAGACGGACGGATTACGTCCGATGTAGGAACGGGTTCCCTAGGACAGTCCGTCGGGGTCCTATCTGCTAGGGATTTCCGTCCCGTATGTGACTAGTGTTTTTGTTGCATGTTTTTGTTTTTTGTTTCCTTTTCAGAACTAAATCATGTCTATTAAGATAGCCAGCTTAAATGCGAATGGCCTGAGGGATCGGGGTAAGGCGGCTCGCCTGCTTCGTGACCTCTTGTCGTTCGGCGTGGATGTGGCCGCGATCCAAGAGACTCACTTTGTTTGCGAAGTCGACTCGTGTGTGCTGTCTAACGACTATGTCGTCTATTCAGCATATGGGAGCCGGCATGCCAGAGGTGTTTCTTTGCTGGTCAAGCGTACCCTGGATGCGAGGATCGACCTTGTCCATGTCGGTGCCGAGGGCCGGCTGATCGTGGCAGATATTGCAGTGAAAAGCAAGTCGTTCCGGCTGATTGCGGTTTATGCGCCCAATGTCCCAGGTGAGCGTGTCTCTTTCTTTCGGCTGTTGGAGCCCTTCATGGTGCATTCAACACGGCTAATCTTAGTTGGGGACTGGAATGCCGTCCTAACCCCCAAATGGGATAGAGGAAGGGGCGCTAGCGGGTGGAGTGGTGATCGCAGCCTGGTTGATCTGATCGGCGAATTTGGTCTCGTCGATAGATACCGGGTCGATCATCCGGATGGGAGCATGTGGACGTGGACGCATAGTTGGCCTTCTACCCGGGTATCCGCGTACCTGGATAGGATGTTAGTCAGAGAAGCCGACATAGACTTCTTAGAATGTCCAACGTTCCACTGGCTAGGCTACTCGGACCACAAACTCGTTTGTGCCCGGGTCGTATTAGACTTTAGGCCTAGGTTGGCTGGTTATTGGAAGTTCAATCAGTCCTTATTGGACAGACGGGACTTTCGTGACCAGCTGACAAAACTAGTTCAGCGGGAATTAACTGGGCGAGTCATTGGGAGTAGGTGGTGGGTTAACCTTAAGGACACCATTAGGTCTTTCGCCACCAAATATAGCCAGCGGCTCAACCTAGATAAGGCTGCGGAGGCAAAGACACTTAGTGCTAATTTCACCCGGGCGGAGGCTGGAGGGGATCCCCTAGAGATAGCCTTAGCCAGGGAGGCCCTGGAGCGCTCGACTAGCGGGCGCTACATGGGTCAGGTAATTAGGGCTAAGTTAAGCAAGATGTCTTCCGAAGCTGTGAACATGGGCGCAGAACTGCGCAAGGAAGAAATTCGCCAGGCCGGCGACCGGTACATTCGAGAGGTACGCGACCCGGAGGGACATCTCCTAAGGTCCACCAACGACATGTGCGAGGCGTTCCGGCAGCATTTCGAACACCGATTTACCAAGGAGCCTGGACTCCGTGACGAGGAGTTTCGCAGCTATTTGGCTGACTTTCCCCGGCTTTTGCCGGCTGAAGCGGCTAGCTGCGAAGGGGAGATTACGGAGGACGAAATCTACGTGGCTTTGAAGAAGGTCGGCAGAGGCAAGTCGCCAGGCTTGGATGGTTTGCCCTATGAAATGTACTTGAGGATGTCGCACCTTTTTGTCCCGCTCTTGGCTGTCGTGTTCAACCACTGGTTTCGGCAGGGGTCCATCCCCGGTCGGATCACCAGGGGCGTGATCACGCTGTTGAGAAAAGGCAAGAAGGTTGGGAGGGAACTAGATGATTACAGGCCCATAACTCTGCTAAACACAGAGTTAAAGATTTTGGCCAAGATCCTGACGAATCGCTTGCAGCTAGTTGCCGAGTCTCTGTTGGGACCGGATCAGACTTGTTCTGTGAAGGGACGAACAATTCAGAGCAACCTGCACTTGATTCGCACGATCGTAGAGGGTGTAGAAGACGACGATGAGGCCGCGCTGATCAATTTGGATCAGTCCAAGGCATTTGATAGGATTGACCATGGCTACCTGGCTGCTGTCCTGCAGGCCGCCGGATTCAAACCCGACTTCAGCCGCTGGATTAGCCTTCTGTATCGCTCCCCCAAGGCTGTGGTACAGGTGAACGGGAAGCTGTCGGGCGCTTTCGCGCTGTCTAGGTCGGTCCGACAGGGTTGTCCACTGTCTTCTCTCCTTTACGTCCTGGCGTTGGAGCCCCTCCTTCGCCGGCTAAGGGACGAGACGGGCAGTCCGGTCCTACGTGGAATCGCAGTCCCTGGCGGAGCTCGAGCCAGGGTTTCCGCGTACGCCGATGACGTAACGACCTTTGTGTCCTCCCGCAGGGACATAGAGGCGGTACAGCAGGCGCTTGTACGGTACGAGAAGGTGACAGGGGCCAGAATTAACTGCGACAAGTCTTCCGGCTTGCGGTTAGGCGCTTGGAAGGGTGTTTCCCTCCCGGGGCCCTTCGACTGGACGGACGGGCCGGTCAAGCTCCTCGGAGTTTGGTTCGGTCCGGACTTACAGTTGGAGAAAAACTGGTCTGAAGTACTGGCAAAGGTCGGCGCGTCGGTCAAGGTTTGGCGTCGACGGGGTCTCTCCGTGAAGGGCTTGGCGGAGGTGTGCAACACATACCTCTTTCCCATGATCCTTTACCGGCTGTCAGTACTTCCCCTTTGTGACGATCATGAGAAGGCGCTCGAGCGTTTGCTATTCTCCTGCCTGTGGAGAGGACGCAAACACATGGTCGACAAAGGAGTCTGTTGCCTCCGTCCGTGTCAAGGGGGTCTGGGGATGCCACACTTGAGGAGCCACGTGCTCGCTTCGAGGTTGGCATTTCTCAGGCGCGCGTTGGAGGAAGATCGGTTGCTTGCGGGGGTAGTGAGGGACATGTTCCCTTGCCTTACCATCGCTCCCCCGACCCTATGGCTGACCGTCAGGCCTTGGGTGCGACCGAAATTCCTGCTCGAATGTCTGGCGGCCTTGCAGGCCATTCCACGGTCCAGTGACCTTTCACAGCCTAGGAAACTCTTCTATCGGGGATTAGTGGAGGGTGCCGTGAAGGATAAGCTGTGGAGTAAGCTCGGCATGTCGAGAGTGGAGTACCGCTCTCATTGGTCTTGGGCGCCGGGTGCGGATTGGCTCAGCAACTCTGAGTTCTCTCTCACCTGGCGATTGGCTCGGAATGGTTTGTCGCTCAATGACAAGCGTTTCGCAATGGGCCTGGCGGATTTGCCAGATTGTGAACGTTGCAACCTTGGAATTAAGGAGACGTCGGCGCACGCCTTCTTCCATTGTTCGCGCGTTCGCCCGTTGTGGGCGCGTGTCGGCGAGTTGACTGCTCGTATCTCGCCGCGGGAGCTTGTGCTCATTGATCGCGCATACGCTGTGGACAATGTGTCGCCCCCGTACTCTGGTGTGAAGCGGATGGTGTTTCTGTCGCTACTGGCCACGGCTAGAATGGTGATTTGGATGACGCGTCTGGAGGAAGTCTTGCGGGGAGGTCGTCTTTCGGATCAGGATCTAATCCGATATTTTGAGCACCAGCTCAAAATGAAGATTAGAACTGAACGGAAACGGCTGCACCCGACAGACTTTAGCAAAAGGTGGATATATGCAGCGAGCCTGGTTCGTGTGACCGGGGCTAGCCTTGATTTTCTTTTTTAGTTCTGCCAAGTCACATCGGGGTGGATTCCTCTGGAACCCCTCCCGCAAGGTTAAGGTTAGCTTTCTTTTGTATACCTAGTTAATGTGAGTGAATGTATTTGTCCTAGCCTGTTCCCGGCTCCATTGCTTTTGTTATGATCCAGTTCGAGATTCCCACTGACCATTGTTATTTTGCCCCGTTTTATTCTCGGCTGGGTCAGCCTTATATATTCTCCAGTCCAATTTATTTTTGTACCCAGCTTCTCCATTCCCCTTAGAAAGAGAGCGGCTTGATTTTGTCTCTACAGGCAGAATACAGTGGCCTCTTTAATTACGAGGGTGTGTTTGGGTCTTACTAACATTTTGTATAAATATTCATTTGAAATTGTTTTTTGTTTTGGGGATTTTTTGTTTCTTCATACCCCTCCCCATCATATCATCTCATGTACAAATGTTAAAATCTATTTTTGTACTATAATTGTAAATAGTCACAAATTTTTATGTACAAATTTTAAAAATCTATTTTTGTAAATAATCACAAATTTTTATGTACATTTGGGGCGTTTTTGTAGGTCCCCGGTATGTTTTCGCGATATTTTGGTGCTAGATAAGTACGAGTGTTGATGGACAAATTCTTATGGTGAATGAGAATCATTGTAACGTATGTATGGGTCGTGAATCTGATTAGCTAGGTATAGGTTATAGTAACTGAAGACCACCCCAAGTTTTGTTCCCCCTCCCACCTTTCGGCCTTGTGCCATAATTCATGTAAAAATGAATAAATAAAACCAACCCTTCCCCACCCGACTTTTGTTGTGTGGTTTTTGGGTGGTGGGAGCTTAGTGGAGCATTTGTTCCTCCGTGTTATTTGTTCGCACTCTGTCTCTCGGACATACTGTTTTCCAGCCCGAGTTTATTGCTCGGGCCAGCGTAAAAGTAGTGTTCTTCGGAACGCGAAACACCGGGAAGCAGTTGTCCACCTCGTGGCATGGCCACGGCCTAGCCACTTCCCCCCTGTTCGTTGGAAGAGCCTAGTGGAGTAGTTGTTCCGCAGTGATATCTGCTCGCACTTTGTCTCTTGGACAACTGATTTCCAGCCCGAGTTCATTGCTCGGGCCAGCGTAAAGTAGCGGTTTCCTCGAAAACGCGAAACACCGGAAAGAAGTTGTCCGGTGATCGGTCACTTTTGTGGCATGGCCACAGAAGGACCGGGGGAAGTCGGCACTCCCACCACGGCGTCGGTGGGAGACTGGCAACTGTGTGTCGCAGACGACGACGACGTCATAGCCCGCACCATGACCGAGTGGGAGAACATGCTGTTCGGCTCCCCCACACCAGCGGAGGCGGCGGCGGCGGCCACACTGTCAGCAGCGACCAGACCAGCAGCGGCGACTGCACCTGCAGCAGAGACCACCCCAGCAGCGGCGACTGCACCTGCAGCAGCGACCAGACCAGCAGCGGCGACTGCACCTGCAGCAGCGACCACCCCAGCAGCGGCGACTGCACCTGCAGCAGCGACCAATCCAGCAGCGGCGACTGCACCTGCAGCAGCGACCAATCCAGCAGCGGCGACTGCACCTGCAGCAGCAACCAAACGTGCAGCAGCAGCAACCAAACCTGCTCCAGCGACCGGATCTGCAGCAGCGTCCAGACCGGCGGCAACTGCAGCAGCAACACCCCCACCGGCACGGACAGCAGCAGCAGCAGCAGCAGCAGCAGCACCAGCGTCCCCCCTGCCTTCGACCTCTGGGTGGAACGGAGGCAGGAAAATAACGCGTAAGGACGAGGAGTACTACCAGTCCATCCAGAAGGATTACGCGGAATACATCAGGGGGACGGAGCTCGTCTCGAAGCCGGACCACTTGGCGCAGATCGAGGCGAGAGTCATCACCCTGATCACCAAGGACCTGAAGACCAAAAAACTGATCGGCGTCCCCAGGGATACGTTCGAGGAGGGACTGCAGACACTGAAGATCAGAGCCAGGGCCGTAGCGAGGAGAAGCAACACCACGTGGGACGTCCTGCTCGGCTCCGCCGAAGAAGCCAAGAACTTGATCGGCGTGGTTCTGGAGACCAAAACGCTCCAGTTCCACACGGAGTACATGGGCACGAAGAAGGTGAAAATCACGCTGCACGGCGTCCCCATGGACATTGATGAAGATCACGTGGGCGCCTTCTTCGTGCAATATGGAAGGGTGGCCGAAGTCTCCTCGCTGCGGTCGAAAGCAGGATTCCTCACGGGAGACATGACCCTGCAGGTGACCCTGGACAAGGAAAACATCGCCAAAATCCCCAACATCCTCACCTGCAGGGGTCGTGCCATCTTCGTCATCGTGGAAGGCAGGAAGCCGTTCTGTTGGGTCTGCGGGTCGGCGGAGCACGTGGCAAAAGCGTGCCCAACCAAGAATCCGGCCTCAAAGGCCCAACCAGCCCAACCAGTCAAGCAGCAACCGGCGGCACAGGCGAAGGATGGCGCAAAACAAGCACAACCCACACAGTCTCCCGTGAGCAACAAAGACGGCGAATGGCAGGTGGTGGCTAGGAAGAAACCTAAAAAACCTTCCCCGGACAATGTGCCGCCACCTGTCAAGACGCCCGCCAAGCAGACCCCGGTGGGGCTGTCGACTCCGACCAAACCAAGGGAGTCCCCGGCAAAGGCGCCGGCAAAACCAAAGGAGGTGTCTCCTCCCAAACAGAGGAAGGGAAGAAGTCCTTCCCCCAACAAATGGAAGTACAAAGGACACCCTCCCTGAAACGTGGGAGAGAGGAAGAGGCAGAGGAGCGACACAGCAACACAAAGGCCAGGAGAAGGAGCAGGAGCAACGAAAGGAGGCCGCGAGCCGAAAAATGCAGCTCTCTACCGGTGTCTCCTGCTAGACAGACTTACGCACTAAAGGTAAGAAGTCTTCCTTCATCCCCGCAAAAAGCCTCCCAGTCCCCAGTCTTTAAACTGACCCCCCTGAAATCATGTACTTTAACCCCCACTCCCTCCCCTCCTCCTCTGTCCACTCCCTCTCGGGCAAAAAAGAAAAAAAGCCCTGCCCCAAGGGGAAGCACTCCTTAAAGTGAGTGAGGACGTTGCCTCTGAGTGGTCATCTCAGAGGCGAAAACTATTAAAGCCCCTGCTGAAGCTGACTTCAGTGGAGGGCAAACCAGTTGAAGATCCTAGAAACTTTCCCCAGGCCCCAGGTGTCATCACCCTGGTGAGGAACACCGGTGGCAACCTGAGGGTCTGGGATCACATCCACGAAGCAAAGAGACATTTTGCAAAAGTTACCATGGTTCAGCACAACACACCTGAACTCAAAAAAATGGAAAAAATTGTTCGGGGAGGTCCCCTGTTTTACTCCACCCCAGTCTCTATAGGGTAATGGAAACTAACATACCCCACGGACGTTGGCGGCATTGTCCTAGACGGACGGATTACGTCCGATGTAGGAACGGGTTCCCTAGGACAGTCCGTCGGGGTCCTATCTGCTAGGGATTTCCGTCCCGTATGTGACTAATGCTTTTGTTGCATGTTTTTGTTGTTTTTGTTTCCTTTTCAGAACTAAATCATGTCTATTAAGATAGCCAGCTTAAATGCGAATGGCCTGAGGGATCGGGGTAAGGCGGCTCGCCTGCTTCGTGACCTCTTGTCGTTCGGCGTGGATGTGGCCGCGATCCAAGAGACTCACTTTGTTTGCGAAGTCGACTCGTGTGTGCTGTCTAACGACTATGTCGTCTATTCAGCATATGGGAGCCGGCATGCCAGAGGTGTTTCTTTGCTGGTCAAGCGTACCCTGGATGCGAGGATCGACCTTGTCCATGTCGGTGCCGAGGGCCGGCTGATCGTGGCAGATATTGCAGTGAAAAGCAAGTCGTTCCGGCTGATTGCGGTTTATGCGCCCAATGTCCAAGGTGAGCGTGTCTCTTTCTTTCGGCGGTTGGAGCCCTTCATGGTGCATTCAACACGGCTAATCTTAGTTGGGGACTGGAATGCCGTCCTAACCCCCAAATGGGATAGAGGAAGGGGCGCTAGCGGGTGGAGTGGTGATCGTAGCCTGGTTGATCTGATCGGCGAATTTGGTCTCGTCGATAGATACCGGGTCGATCATCCGGATGGGAGCATGTGGACGTGGACGCATAGTTGGCCTTCTACCCGGGTATCCGCGTACCTGGATAGGATGTTAGTCAGAGAAGCCGACATAGACTTCTTAGAATGTGCAACGTTCCACTGGTTGAGCTACTCGGACCACAAACTCGTTTGTGCCCGGGTGGTGCTAGACTTTAGGCCTAGGTTGGCTGGTTATTGGAAGTTCAATCAGTCCTTATTGGACAGGCGGGACTTTCGTGACCAGCTGACAAAACTAGTTCAGCGGGAATTAACTGGGCGAGTCATTGGGAGTAGGTGGTGGGTTAACCTTAAGGACACCATTAGGTCTTTCGCCACCAAATATAGCCAGCGGCTCAACCTAGATAAGGCTGCGGAGGCAAAGACACTTAGTGCTAATTTCACCCGGGCGGAGGCTGGAGGGGATCCCCTAGAGATAGCCTTAGCCAGGGAGGCCCTGGAGCGTTCGACTAGCGGGCGCTACATGGGTCAGGTAATTAGAGCTAAGTTAAGCAAGATGTCTTCCGAAGCTGTGAACATGGGCGCAGAACTGCGCAAGGAAGAAATTCGCCAGGCCGGCGACCGGTACATTCGAGAGGTACGCGACCCGGAGGGACATCTCCTAAGGTCCACCAACGACATGTGCGAGGCGTTCCGGCAGCATTTCGAACACCGATTTACCAAGGAGCCTGGACTCCGTGACGAGGAGTTTCGCAGCTATTTGGCTGACTTTCCCCGGCTTTTGCCGGCTGAAGCGGCTAGCTGCGAAGGGGAGATTACGGAGGACGAAATCTACGTGGCTTTGAAGAAGGTCGGCAGAGGCAAGTCGCCGGGCTTGGATGGTTTGCCCTATGAAATGTACTTGAGGATGTCGCACCTTTTTGTCCCGCTCTTGGCTGTCGTGTTCAACCACTGGTTTCGGCAGGGGAGTCCATCCCCGGTCGGATCACCAGGGGGCGTGATCACGCTGCTGAGAAAAGGCAAGAAGGTTGGGAGGGAACTAGATGATTACAGGCCCATAACTCTGCTAAACACAGAGTTAAAGATTTTGGCCAAGATCCTGACGAATCGCTTGCAGCTAGTTGCCGAGTCTCTGTTGGGACCGGATCAGACTTGTTCTGTGAAGGGACGAACAATTCAGAGCAACCTGCACTTGATTCGCACGATCGTAGAGGGTGTAGAAGACGACGATGAGGCCGCGCTGATCAATTTAGATCAGTCCAAGGCATTTGATAGGATTGACCATGGCTACCTGGCTGCTGTCCTGCAGGCCGCCGGATTCAAACCCGACTTCAGCCGCTGGATTAGCCTTCTGTATCGCTCCCCCAAGGCTGTGGTACAGGTGAACGGGAAGCTGTCGGGCGCTTTCGCGCTGTCTAGGTCGGTCCGACAGGGTTGTCCACTGTCTTCTCTTTCCTTTACGTCCTGGCGTTGGAGCCCCTCCTTCGCCGGCTAAGGGACGAGACGGGCAGTCCGGTCCTACGTGGAATCGCAGTCCCTGGCGGAGCTCGAGCCAGGGTTTCCGCGTACGCCGATGACGTAACGACCTTTGTGTCCTCCCGCAGGGACATAGAGGCGGTACAGCAGGCGCTTGTACGGTACGAGAAGGTGACAGGGGCCAGAATTAACTGCGACAAGTCTTCCGGCTTGCGGTTAGGCGCTTGGAAGGGTGTTTCCCTCCCGGGGCCCTTCGACTGGACGGACGGGCCGGTCAAGCTCCTCGGAGTTTGGTTCGGTCCGGACTTACAGTTGGAGAAAAACTGGTCTGAAGTACTGGCAAAGGTCGGCGCGTCGGTCAAGGTTTGGCGTCGACGGGGTCTCTCCGTGAAGGGCTTGGCGGAGGTGTGCAACACATACCTCTTTCCCATGATCCTTTACCGGCTGTCAGTACTTCCCCTTTGTGACGATCATGAGAAGGCGCTCGAGCGTTTGCTATTCTCCTGCCTGTGGAGAGGACGCAAACACATGGTCGACAAAGGAGTCTGTTGCCTCCGTCCGTGTCAAGGGGGTCTGGGGATGCCACACTTGAGGAGCCACGTGCTCGCTTCGAGGTTGGCATTTCTCAGGCGCGCGTTGGAGGAAGATCGGTTGCTTGCGGGGGTAGTGAGGGACATGTTCCCTTGCCTTACCATCGCTCCCCCGACCCTATGGCTGACCGTCAGGGCCTTGGGTGCGACCGAAATTCCTGCTCGAATGTCTGGCGGCCTTACAGGCCATTCCACGGTCCAGTGACCTTTCACAGCCTAGGAAACTCTTCTATCGGGGATTAGTGGAGGGTGCCGTGAAGGATAAGCTGTGGAGTAAGCTCGGCATGTCGAGAGTGGAGTACCGCTCTCATTGGTCTTGGGCGCCAGGTGCGGATTGGCTCAGCAACTCTGAGTTTTCTCTCACCTGGCGATTGGCTCGGAATGGTTTGTCGCTCAATGACAAGCGTTTCGCAATGGGCCTGGCGGATTTGCCAGATTGTGAACGTTGCAACCTTGGAATTAAGGAGACGTCGGCGCACGCCTTCTTCCATTGTTCGCGCGTTCGCCCGTTGTGGGCGCGTGTCGGCGAGTTGACTGCTCGTATCTCGCCGCGGGAGCTTGTGCTCATTGATCGCGCATACGCTGTGGACAATGTGTCGCCCCCGTACTCTGGTGTGAAGCGGATGGTGTTTCTGTCGCTACTGGCCACGGCTAGAATGGTGATTTGGATGACGCGTCTGGAGGAAGTCTTGCGGGGAGGTCGTCTTTCGGATCAGGATCTAATCCGATATTTTGAGCACCAGCTCAAAATGAAGATTAGAACTGAACGGAAACGGCTGCACCCGACAGACTTTAGCAAAAGGTGGATATATGCAGCGAGCCTGGTTCGTGTGACCGGGGCTAGCCTTGATTTTCTTTTTTAGTTCTGCCAAGTCACATCGGGGTGGATTCCTCTGGAACCCCTCCCGCGGTTAAGGTTAGCTTTCTTTTGTATACCTAGTTAATGTGAGTGAATGTATTTGTCCTAGCCTGTTCCCGGCTCCATTGCTTTTGTTATGATCCAGTTCGAGATTCCCACTGACCATTGTTATTTTGCCCCGTTTTATTCTCGGCTGGGTCAGCCTTATATATTCTCCAGTCCAATTTATTTTTGTACCCAGCTTCTCCATTCCCCTTAGAAAGAGAGCGGCTTGATTTTGTCTCTACAGGCAGAATACAGTGGCCTCTTTAATTACGAGGGTGTGTTTGGGTCTTACTAACATTTTGTATAAATATTCATTTGAAATTGTTTTTTGTTTTGGGGATTTTTTGTTTCTTCATACCCCTCCCCATCATATCATCTCATGTACAAATGTTAAAATCTATTTTTGTACTATAATTGTAAATAGTCACAAATTTTTATGTACAAATTTTAAAAATCTATTTTTGTAAATAATCACAAATTTTTATGTACATTTGGGGCGTTTTTGTAGGTCCCCGGTATGTTTTCGCGATATTTTGGTGCTAGATAAGTACGAGTGTTGATGGACAAATTCTTATGGTGAATGAGAATCATTGTAACGTATGTATGGGTCGTGAATCTGATTAGCTAGGTATAGGTTATAGTAACTGAAGACCACCCCAAGTTTTGTTCCCCTCCCACCTTTCGGCCTTGTGCCATAATTCATGTAAAAATGAATAAATAAAACCAACCCTTCCCCACCCGGGATTTTGTGTTGTTTTGTAATAAGAAGCTCAAAGCGTAGCATTTGTTCCGCAGTGATATTTGCCATTGCTTTGTGTCTTGGGCAACTGTTTTCCAGCCCGAGTTTATTGCTCGGGCCAGCGTAAAAGTAGTGTTCTTCGGAACGCGAAACACCGGGAAGCAGTTGTCCACCTCGTGGCATGGCCACGGCCTAGCCACTTCCCCCTGTTCGTTGGAAGAGCCTAGTGGAGTAGTTGTTCCGCAGTGATATCTGCTCGCACTTTGTCTCTTGGACAACTGATTTCCAGCCCGAGTTCATTGCTCGGGCCAGCGTAAAGTAGCGGTTTCCTCGAAAACGCGAAACACCGGAAAGAAGTTGTCCGGTGATCGGTCACTTTTGTGGCATGGCCACAGAAGGACCGGGGAAGTCGGCACTCCCACCACGGCGTCGGTGGGAGACTGGCAACTGTGTAACGCAGACGACGACGACGTCATAGCCCGCACCATGACCGAGTGGGAGAGCATGCTGTTCGGCTCCCCCACACCAGCGGAGGCGGCGGCGGCCACACTGTCAGCAGCGACCACCCCAGCAGCGGCGACTGCACCTGCAGCAGAGACCACCCCAGCAGCGGCGACTGCACCTGCAGCAGCGACCAGACCAGCAGCGGCGACTGCACCTGCAGCAGCGACCACCCCAGCAGCGGCGACTGCACCTGCAGCAGCGACCAATCCAGCAGCGGCGACTGCACCTGCAGCAGCGACCAATCCAGCAGCGGCGACTGCACCTGCAGCAGCAACCAAACGTGCAGCAGCAGCAACCAAACCTGCTCCAGCGACCGGATCTGCAGCAGCATCCAAACCGGCGGCAACTGCAGCAGCAACACCCCCACCGGCACGGACAGCAGCAGCAGCAGCAGCAGCAGCAGCAGCACCAGCGTCCCCCTTACCCTCGACCTCTGGGTGGAAGGGAGGCAAGAAGATCACGCGTAAGGACGAGGACTATTACCAGTCCATCCAAAAGGATTACGCGGACTATATCAGGGGGACGGAGCTCGTCTCGAAGCCGGACCACTTGGCGCAGATCGAGGCGAGAGTCATCACCCTGATCACCAAGGACCTGAAGACCAAAAAGCTGATCGGCGTCCCCAGAGATACGTTCGAGGAGGGACTACAGACACTGAAGATCAGAGCCAGGGCCGTAGCGAGGAAAAGCAACACCACGTGGGACGTCCTGCTCGGCTCCGCCGAAGAAGCCAAGAACTTGATCGGCGTGGTTCTGGAGACCAAAACGCTCCAGTTCCACACGGAGTACATGGGCACGAAGAAGGTGAAAATCACGCTGCACGGCGTCCCCATGGACATTGCTGAGGACCACGTGGGCGCCTTCTTCGTCCAATATGGAAGGGTGGCCGAAGTCTCCTCGCTGCGGTCGAAAGCAGGATTCCTCACGGGAGACATGACCCTGCAGGTGATCCTGGACAAGGAAAACATCGCCAAAATCCCCAACATCCTCACCTGCAGGGGGTCGTGCCATCTTCGTCATCGTGGAAGGCAGGAAGCCGTGCTGTTGGGTCTGCGGGTCGGCGGAGCACGTGGCAAAAGCGTGCCCAACCAAGAATCCGGCCTCAAAGGCCCAACCAGCCCAACCAGTCAAGCAGCAACCGGCGACACAGGCGAAGGATGGCGCAAAACAAGCACAACCCACACAGTCTCCCGTGAGCAACAAAGACGGCGAATGGCAGGTGGTGGCCAGGAAGAAAGCCAAAAAACCTTCCCCGGACAATGTCCCGCCACCTGTCAAGACGCCTGCCAAGCAGACCCCGGTGGGGCTGTCGACTCCTACCAAACCTAAGGAGTCCCCGGCGAAGGCGCCGGCAAAACCAAAGGAGGTGTCTCCCTCCCAAACAGAGGAAGGGAAGAAGTCCTTCCCCCCAACAAATGGAAGTACAAAGGACACCCTCCCTGAAACGTGGGAGAGAGGAAGAGGCAGAGGAGCGACACAGCAACACAAAGGCCAGGAGAAGGAGCAGGAGCAACGAAAGGAGGCCGCGAGCCGAAAAATGCAGCTCTCTACCGGTGTCTCCTGCTAGACAGACTTACGCACTAAAGGTAAGAAGTCTTCCTTCATCCCCGCAAAGCCTCCCAGTCCCCAGTCTTTAAACTGACCCCCCTGAAATCATGTACTTTAACCCCCACTCCCTCCCCTTCTTCCATGTCCACTCCCTCTCGGGCAAAAAAGAAAAAAGCCCTGCCCCAAGGGGAAGCACTCCTTAAAGTGAGTGAGGACGTTGCCTCTGAGTGGTCATCTCAGAGGCGAAAAGCTATTAAAGCCCCTGCTGAAGCTGACTTCAGTGGAGGGCAAACCAGTTGAAGATCCTAGAAACTTTCCCCAGGCCCCAGGTGTCATCACCCTGGTGAGGAACACCGGTGGCAACCTGAGGGTCTGGGATCACATCCACGAAGCAAAGAGACATTTTGCAAAAGTTACCATGGTTCAGCACAACACACCTGAACTCAAAAAAATGGAAAAAAATTGTTCGGGGAGGTCCCTGTTTTACTCCACCCCAGTCTCTATAGGGTAGTGAAACTAACATACCCCACGGACGTTGGCGGCATTGTCCTAGACGGACGGATTACGTCCGATGTAGGAACGGGTTCCCTAGGACAGTCCGTCGGGGTCCTATCTGCTAGGGATTTCCGTCCCGTATGTGACTAGTGTTTTTGTTGCATGTTTTTGTTTTTTGTTTCCTTTTCAGAACTAAATCATGTCTATTAAGATAGCCAGCTTAAATGCGAATGGCCTGAGGGATCGGGGTAAAGGCGGCTCGCCTGCTTCGTGACCTCTTGTCGTTCGGCGTGGATGTGGCCGCGATCCAAGAGACTCACTTTGTTTGCGAAGTCGACTCGTGTGTGCTGTCTAACGACTATGTCGTCTATTCAGCATATGGGAGCCGGCATGCCAGAGGTGTTTCTTTGCTGGTCAAGCGTACCCTGGATGCGAGGATCGACCTTGTCCATGTCGGTGCCGAGGGCCGGCTGATCGTGGCAGATATTGCAGTGAAAAGCAAGTCGTTCCGGCTGATTGCGGTTTATGCGCCCAATGTCCCAGGTGAGCGTGTCTCTTTCTTTCGGCTGTTGGAGCCCTTCATGGTGCATTCAACACGGCTAATCTTAGTTGGGGACTGGAATGCCGTCCTAACCCCCAAATGGGATAGAGGAAGGGGCGCTAGCGGGTGGAGGTGGTGATCGCAGCCTGGTTGATCTGATCGGCGAATTTGGTCTCGTCGATAGATACCGGGTCGATCATCCGGATGGGAGCATGTGGACGTGGACGCATAGTTGGCCTTCTACCCGGGTATCCGCGTACCTGGATAGGATGTTAGTCAGAGAAGCCGACATAGACTTCTTAGAATGTCCAACGTTCCACTGGCTAGGCTACTAGGACCACAAACTCGTTTGTGCCCGGGTCGTATTAGACTTTAGGCCTAGGTTGGCTGGTTATTGGAAGTTCAATCAGTCCTTATTGGACAGACGGGACTTTCGTGACCAGCTGACAAAACTAGTTCAGCGGGAATTAACTGGGCGAGTCATTGGGAGTAGGTGGTGGGTTAACCTTAAGGACACCATTAGGTCTTTCGCCACCAAATATAGCCAGCGGCTCAACCTAGATAAGGCTGCGGAGGCAAAGACACTTAGGTGCTAATTTCACCCGGGCGGAGGCTGGAGGGGATCCCCTAGAGATAGCCTTAGCCAGGGAGGCCCTGGAGCGCTCGACTAGCGGGCGCTACATGGGTCAGGTAATTAGGGCTAAGTTAAGCAAGATGTCTTCCGAAGCTGTGAACATGGGCGCAGAACTGCGCAAGGAAGAAATTCGCCAGGCCGGCGACCGGTACATTCGAGAGGTACGCGACCCGGAGGGACATCTCCTAAGGTCCACCAACGACATGTGCGAGGCGTTCCGGCAGCATTTCGAACACCGATTTACCAAGGAGCCTGGACTCCGTGACGAGGAGTTTCGCAGCTATTTGGCTGACTTTCCCCGGCTTTTGCCGGCTGAAGCGGCTAGCTGCGAAGGGGAGATTACGGAGGACGAAATCTACGTGGCTTTGAAGAAGGTCGGCAGAGGCAAGTCGCCAGGCTTGGATGGTTTGCCCTATGAAATGTACTTGAGGATGTCGCACCTTTTTGTCCCGCTCTTGGCTGTCGTGTTCAACCACTGGTTTCGGCAGGGGTCCATCCCCGGTCGGATCACCAGGGGCGTGATCACGCTGTTGAGAAAAGGCAAGAAGGTTGGGAGGGAACTAGATGATTACAGGCCCATAACTCTGCTAAACACAGAGTTAAAGATTTTGGCCAAGATCCTGACGAATCGCTTGCAGCTAGTTGCCGAGTCTCTGTTGGGACCGGATCAGACTTGTTCTGTGAAGGGACGAACAATTCAGAGCAACCTGCACTTGATTCGCACGATCGTAGAGGGTGTAGAAGACGACGATGAGGCCGCGCTGATCAATTTGGATCAGTCCAAGGCATTTGATAGGATTGACCATGGCTACCTGGCTGCTGTCCTGCAGGCCGCCGGATTCAAACCCGACTTCAGCCGCTGGATTAGCCTTCTGTATCGCTCCCCCAAGGCTGTGGTACAGGTGAACGGGAAGCTGTCGGGCGCTTTCGCGCTGTCTAGGTCGGTCCGACAGGGTTGTCCACTGTCTTCTCTCCTTTACGTCCTGGCGTTGGAGCCCCTCCTTCGCCGGCTAAGGGACGAGACGGGCAGTCCGGTCCTACGTGGAATCGCAGTCCCTGGCGGAGCTCGAGCCAGGGTTTCCGCGTACGCCGATGACGTAACGACCTTTGTGTCCTCCCGCAGGGACATAGAGGCGGTACAGCAGGCGCTTGTACGGTACGAGAAGGTGACAGGGGGCCAGAATTAACTGCGACAAGTCTTCCGGCTTGCGGTTAGGCGCTTGGAAGGGTGTTTCCCTCCCGGGGCCCTTCGACTGGACGGACGGGCCGGTCAAGCTCCTCGGTTTGGTTTCGGTCCGGACTTACAGTTGGAGAAAAACTGGTCTGAAGTACTGGCAAAGGTCGGCGCGTCGGTCAAGGTTTGGCGTCGACGGGGTCTCTCCGTGAAGGGCTTGGCGGAGGTGTGCAACACATACCTCTTTCCCATGATCCTTTACCGGCTGTCAGTACTTCCCCTTTGTGACGATCATGAGAAGGCGCTCGAGCGTTTGCTATTCTCCTGCCTGTGGAGAGGACGCAAACACATGGTCGACAAAGGAGTCTGTTGCCTCCGTCCGTGTCAAGGGGGTCTGGGGATGCCACACTTGAGGAGCCACGTGCTCGCTTCGAGGTTGGCATTTCTCAGGCGCGCGTTGGAGGAAGATCGGTTGCTTGCGGGGGTAGTGAGGGACATGTTCCCTTGCCTTACCATCGCTCCCCCGACCCTATGGCTGACCGTCAGGCCTTGGGTGCGACCGAAATTCCTGCTCGAATGTCTGGCGGCCTTGCAGGCCATTCCACGGTCCAGTGACCTTTCACAGCCTAGGAAACTCTTCTATCGGGGATTAGTGGAGGGTGCCGTGAAGGATAAGCTGTGGAGTAAGCTCGGCATGTCGAGAGTGGAGTACCGCTCTCATTGGTCTTGGGCGCCGGGTGCGGATTGGCTCAGCAACTCTGAGTTCTCTCTCACCTGGCGATTGGCTCGGAATGGTTTGTCGCTCAATGACAAGCGTTTCGCAATGGGCCTGGCGGATTTGCCAGATTGTGAACGTTGCAACCTTGGAATTAAGGAGACGTCGGCGCACGCCTTCTTCCATTGTTCGCGCGTTCGCCCGTTGTGGGCGCGTGTCGGCGAGTTGACTGCTCGTATCTCGCCGCGGGAGCTTGTGCTCATTGATCGCGCATACGCTGTGGACAATGTGTCGCCCCCGTACTCTGGTGTGAAGCGGATGGTGTTTCTGTCGCTACTGGCCACGGCTAGAATGGTGATTTGGATGACGCGTCTGGAGGAAGTCTTGCGGGGAGGTCGTCTTTCGGATCAGGATCTAATCCGATATTTTGAGCACCAGCTCAAAATGAAGATTAGAACTGAAACGGAAACGGCTGCACCCGACAGACTTTAGCAAAAGGTGGATATATGCAGCGAGCCTGGTTCGTGTGACCGGGGCTAGCCTTGATTTTCTTTTTTAGTTCTGCCAAGTCACATCGGGGTGGATTCCTCTGGAACCCCTCCCGCGGTTAAGGTTAGCTTTCTTTTGTATACCTAGTTAATGTGAGTGAATGTATTTGTCCTAGCCTGTTCCCGGCTCCATTGCTTTTGTTATGATCCAGTTCGAGATTCCCACTGACCATTGTTATTTTGCCCTGCTTTTATTCTCGGCTGGGTCAGCCTTATATATTCTCCAGTCCAATTTATTTTTGTACCCAGCTTCTCCATTCCCCTTAGAAAGAGAGCGGCTTGATTTTGTCTCTACAGGCAGAATACAGTGGCCTCTTTAATTACGAGGGTGTGTTTGGGTCTTACTAACATTTTGTATAAATATTCATTTGAAATTGTTTTTTGTTTTGGGGATTTTTTGTTTCTTCATACCCCTCCCCATCATATCATCTCATGTACAAATGTTAAAATCTATTTTTGTACTATAATTGTAAATAGTCACAAATTTTTATGTACAAATTTTAAAAATCTATTTTTGTAAATAATCACAAATTTTTATGTACATTTGGGGCGTTTTTGTAGGTCCCCGGTATGTTTTCGCGATATTTTGGTGCTAGATAAGTACGAGTGTTGATGGACAAATTCTTATGGTGAATGAGAATCATTGTAACGTATGTATGGGTCGTGAATCTGATTAGCTAGGTATAGGTTATAGTAACTGAAGACCACCCCAAGTTTTGTTCCCCCTCCCACCTTTCGGCCTTGTGCCATAATTCATGTAAAAATGAATAAATAAAACCAACCCTTCCCCACCCGACTTTTGTTGTGTGGTTTTTGGGTGGTGGGAGCTTAGTGGAGCATTTGTTCCTCCGTGTTATTTGTTCGCACTCTGTCTCTCGGACATACTGTTTTCCAGCCCGAGTTTATTGCTCGGGCCAGCGTAAAAGTAGTGTTCTTCGGAACGCGAAACACCGGGAAGCAGTTGTCCACCTCGTGGCATGGCCACGGCCTAGCCACTTCCCCCTGTTCGTTGGAAGAGCCTAGTGGAGTAGTTGTTCCGCAGGTGATATCTGCTCGCACTTTGTCTCTTGGACAACTGATTTCCAGCCCGAGTTCATTGCTCGGGCCAGCGTAAAGTAGCGGTTTCCTCGAAAACGCGAAACACCGGAAAGAAGTTGTCCGGTGATCGGTCACTTTTGTGGCATGGCCACAGAAGGACCGGGGGAATCGGCACTCCCACCACGGCGTCGGTGGGAGACTGGCAACTG
>JBBBDQ010026394.1:0-25031 GCA_037127315.1 Ascarosepion bandense | reverse complement strand
CAGTTCCTCTTATAATTAATTCTTTCTTCTCCTACCCATTGATTCTTTTCTTCTTTCTCTCACACTTCCTCTCTTATAATTCTTCTTTCCTCCACCCATTGATTCTTTTCTTCTTTCTCTCACACTTCCTCTCTTTACCTTCTCTTTCCTCCACCCATTGATTCTTTTCTTCTTTCTCTCACACTTCCTCTCTCTTTATAATCTTCTTTCTCTTCCTCCATTCCATTGATTCTTTTCTTCTTTCTCACTCACTTCCTCTCTTTAGAATTTTTCCTTCCACCCATTGATTCTTTTCTTCTTTCTCACACTTCCTCTCTTTTGCAATTAATTCTTCTTCCTCCACCCATTGATTCTTTCTTCTCACTCACTTACTCTTTATAATTAATTCTTTTCTCCACCCATTGATTCTTTTCTTCTTTCTCTCACACTCCCTCTCTTTATAAGTCTTCTTCCTCCACCCATTGATTCTTTTCTTCTTTCACTCACTTCCTCTTTATAATTAATTCTTCTTTCCTCCACCCATTGATTCTTTTCGTCTTTCTCACACTTCCTCTCTTTATAATTCTTTCTTTCCTCCACCCATTGATTCTTTTCTTCTTTCTCACTCACTTCCTCTCTTTTATAATTAATTCTTCTTTCCTCCACCCATTGGTTCTTTTCTTTCTTTCTCTCACACTTCCTCTCTTTATAATTAATTCTTCTTTCCTCCACCCATTGATTCTTTTCTTCTTCTCTCACACTTCCTCTTTATAAGTCTTCTTTCCTCCACCCATTGATTCTTTTCTTCTTTCTCACTCACTTCCTCTCTTTTATAATTAATTCTTCTTTTCCTCCACCCATTGATTCTTTTCGTCTCTTTCTCTTACACTCTCTCTTTATAATTCTTCTCTCCACCCATTGATTCTTTTCGTCTTTCTCTCACTCTCTCTTTATAATTCTTCTTCCTCCACCCATTGATTCTTTTCTTCTTTCTCACTCACTTCCTCTCTTTATAATTAATTCTTCTTCCTCCACCCATTGATTCTTTCTTTCTCTCAGCATCTCCTCTTTATAATTAATTTCTTTCTTTCCTCCACCCATTGATTCTTTCTTCTTTCTCACTCACTTCCTCTCTTTATAATTAATTCTTCTTTCCTCCACCCATTGATTCTTTCTTCTTTCTCACTCACTTCCTTCCTTTATACCTTCCGTCTCTTCTTTCCTCCACCCATTGATTCTTTTCTTTCATTTCTCTCACATTTCTGTCTTTCTTTATAATTCTTCTTTCCTCCACCCATTGATTCTTTCTTCTCTTTCTCACTCACTTCCTCTCTTTATAATTGTTCCTTCTTTCCTCCACCCATTGATTCTTTTCTTCATTTCTCTCTACATTTCGTCTCTTTATAATTCTTCTTTTCCTCCACCCATTGATTCTTTTCTTTCTCACTCACTTCCTCTCTTTATAAATTAATTCTTCTTCTTTCCTCCACCCATTGATTCTTTCTTCATTTCTCTCACATTTCGTCTCTTATAATTCTTCTTTCCTCCACCCATTGATTCTTTTCTTCTTTCTCTACTCACTCTCTCTCTCTTTATACTGAATTTTTCTCCACCCATTGATTCTTTTCTTTCTCACTCACTTCCTCTCTTTATAATTAATTCTTTCTTTCCTCCACCCATTGATTCTTTTCTTTCATTTCTCTCACATTTCTGTCTCTCTCTTTATAATTCTTCTTTCCTTCCACCCATTGATTCTTTTCTTCTTTTTCTCACTCACTTCCTCTCTTTATAATTAATTCTTCTTTCCTCCACCCATTGATTCTTTTCTTCATTTCTCTCACATTTCGTCTCTTATAATTCTTCTTCCTCCACCCATTGATTCTTTTCTTCTTTCTCACTCACTTCCTCTCTTTATAATTAATTCTTCTTTCCTCCACCCATTGATTCTTTTCTTCATTTCTCTCTACATTTCGTCTCTTTATACCTTTTTCTTCCACCCATTGATTCTTTTCTTTCTTTCTCACTCACTTCTCTTTATAATTAATTCTTCTTCCTCCACCCATTGATTCTTTTCTTCTTCTCACTCACTTCCTCTTTATAATTAATTCTTCTTCCTCCACCCATTGATTCTTTTCTTCTTTCTCACCTACCTCCTTTATAATTAATTCTTCTTTCCTCCACCCATTGATTCTTTCTTCTTTCTCACTCACTTTTATAATTAATTCCTTTTCCTTTCCCTCCACCCATTGATTCTTTTCTTTCTCACTCACTTCCTCTCTTATAATTAATTCTTCTCTCTTTTCCTCCACCCATTGATTCTCTTTTCTTTCTTTCTCACTCACTTCCTCTCTTTATAATTAATTCTTCTTCCTCCACCATTGATTCTTTCTTCTTTCTCACTCACTTCCTCTCTTTATATAATTAATTCTTCTTTCTCCACCCATTGATTCTTTTCTTCTTTCTCTCACTTCCTCTCTTTATAATTAATTCTTCTTTCCTCCACCCATTGATTCTTTTCTTCTTCTCTCACACTTCCTCTCTTATAATTAATCTTTCTTTCCTCCACCCATTGATTCTTTTTCTCTCACTCCTTTTTTACCTCTCTTATAATTAATTCTTCTTCCTCCACCCATTGATTCTTTCTTTCTTTCTCACTCACTTCCTCTCTCTTTATAATTAATTCTTCTTCCTCCACCCATTGATTCTTTTCTTCTTTCTCTCACACTTCCTCTTTATAATTAATTCTTTCCTCCACCCATTGATTCTTTTCTTTCTTTCTCACTCACTTCCTCTCTTTATATAATTAATTCTTTCTTTTCCTCCACCCATTGATTTCTTTTCTTCTTTTCTCACTCACTTCCTCTCTTTATAATTAATTCTTCTTTCCTCCACCCATTGATTCTTTTCTTCTTTCTCACTCACTTCCTCTCTTTATAATTAATTCTTCTTTCCTCCACCCATTGATTCTTTCTTCACCTACCTCCCCCTTATAATTAATTCTTCTTCCTCCACCCATTGATTCTTTTCTTCTTTCTCACCACTTCCTCTTCCTTTATAATTAATTCTTCTTTCCTCCACCCATTGATTCTTTTCTTCTTTCTCTCACACTTCCTTCCTTTATAATTAATTCTTCTCCTCCACCCATTGATTCTTTTCTTTCTTCTCTCACACTTCCTCTCTTTTATAAATTAATTCTTCTTTCCTCCACCCATTGATTCTTTTCTTCTTTTCTCACTCACTTCCTCTCTCTTTATAATTAATTCTTCTTTCCTCCACCCATTGATTCTTTTCTTCTTTCTCTCACACTTCCTCTCTTTATAATTAATAATCTTTCTTCTCTCCACCCATTGATTCTTTTCTTCTTCTCTCACACTTCCTCTTTATAATTAATTCTTCTCTTTCCTCCACCCATTGATTCTTTTCGTCTTTCTCTCACACTTCCTCTCTTTTATAATTCTTCTTTCCTCCAACCATTGATTCTTTTCTTCTTTCTCACTCACTTCCTCTCTTTATAATTAATTCTTCTTTCTCCACCCATTGATTCTTTTCTTTCTTCTCACACTTCCTCTCTTTATAATTAATTCTTCTTTCCTCCACCCATTGATTCTTTTCTTCTTTCTCTCACACTTCCTCTTTTATAGTCAATTCTTCTTTCCTCCACTCCATTGATTCTTTTCGTCTTTCTCTCAGCACTTCCTCTCTTTATAATTCTTCTTCTCCAACCATTGATTCTTTCTTCTTCTCACTCACTTCCTCTCTTTATAATTAATTCTTCTTCCTCCTACCCATTGATTCTTTTCTTCTTTCTCACTCACTTCCTCTCTTTTATAATTAATTCTTCTTTCCTCCACCCATTGATTCTTTTCTTCTTTCTCACTCACTTCCTCTCTATAATTACTCCTTCTTCCTCCACCCATTGATTCTTTTCTTCTTTCTCACTCACTTCCTCTCTTATAATTAATTCTTCTTTCCTCCACCCATTGATTCTTTTCTTCACACTTCCCCCTCTTTATAATTAATTCTTTCTTCTCCACCCATTGATTCTTTTCTCTTTCTTTCTCTCACACTTCCTCTCTTTATAATTAATTCTTCTTTCCTCCACCCATTGATTCTTTTCTTCTTTCTCTCACACTTCCTCTCTTTATAATTAATTCTTCTTTCCTCCACCCATTGATTCTCTTTTCTTCTTTCTCTCACACTTCCTCTCTCTTTATAATTAATTCTTCTTTTCTCCACCCATTGATTTCTCTTTTTCTTCTTTCTCTCACACTTCCTCTCTTTATAATTCTTCTTTCTCCCCAACCATTGATTCTTTCTCTTTCTCACTCACTTCCTCTCCTTTTATAATTAATTCTTCTTTCCTCCTCCACCCATTGATTCTTTTTCTTTCTTCTCACTCACTTCCCTTTATATAATTAATTTTTCTTTCCCTTCACCCATTGATTCTTTTCTTTCTCTCACTCACTCTCTCTTTTATAATTAATTTTTCTTCCTCCACCCATTGATTCTTTTCTTCTTTCTCTCACTCACTTCCTCTCTTTATAATTAATTTTTCTTTCCTCCACCCATTGATTCTTTTTCTTCTTTCTCACTCACTTCCTCTCTTTATAATTAATTTTTTCTTCTCCACCCATTGATTCTTTTCTTCTTTCTCACTCACTTCCTCTCTTTATAATTAATTTTTCTTTCCTCCACCCATTGATTCTTTTCTTCTTTCTTTCTCACTCACTTCCTCTCTTTATAATTAATTTTTCTTCCTCCACCCATTGATTCTTTTCTTCTTTCTCACTCACTTCCTCTCTTTATAATTAATTTTTCTTTCCTCCACCCATTGATTCTTTCTTTCCTTTCACTCACTTCCTCTCTTTATAATTAATTTTTCTTTCCTCCACCCATTGATTCTTTTCTTCTTTCTCACTCACTTCTCTCTTTATAATTAATTCTTTCCTCCACCCATTGATTCTTTTCTCTTCTCACTCACTTCCTCTCTTTATAATTAATTTTTCTTTCCTCCTATTGATTCTTTTCTTCTTTCTACTCACTCTCTCTTTATAATTAATTTTTCTTTCTCCACCCATTGATTCTTTTCTTTCTTTCTCACTCACTTCCTCTCTTTATACTAATTTTTCTTTCCTCCACCCATTGATTCTTTTCTTCTTTCTCACTCACTTCCTCTCTTTATAATTAATTTTTCTTTCCTCCACCCATTGATTCTTTTCTTCTTTCACTCACTTCCCTTATAATTTAATTCTTCTTTTCCTCCACCCATTGATTCTTTTCTTCTTTCTCACTCACTTCCTCTCTTATACTAATTCTTCTTTCCTCCACCCATTGATTCTTTTCTTCTTTCTCACTCACTTCCTTTATAATTAATTCCTTCTTTCCTCCACCCATTGATTCTTTTCTTTCTTTCTCACTCACTTCTCTCTTTGCACTAATTTTCTTTCCACCCATTGATTCTTTCTTCTTTCTCACTCACTTTCCTCTCTTTATAATTAATTTTCTCCACCCATTGGATTCTTTTCTTCTTTCTCACTCACTTTCCTTTATAATTAATTTTTCTTTCCTCCACCCATTGATTCTTTTCTTTCTTTCTCACTCACTTCCTCTCTTATAATTAATTTTTCTTTCCTCCACCCATTGATTCTTTTCTTCTTTTCTCACTCACTTCTCTCTTTATAATTAATTCTTCTTCCTCCACCCATTTATCTTTTCTTCTTTCTCACTCACTTCCTCTTTATAATTAATTCTTTCTTCCTCCACCCATTGATTCTTTTCTTCTTTCTCACTCACTTCCTCTCTTTTATAATTAATTTTTCTTTTCCTCCACCCATTGATTCTTTTCTTTCTTTTCACTCATAATTTCCCTTATAATTAATTCTTCTTCTCCACCCCATTGATCTTTTCTTCTTTCCTCACTCACTTCCTCTCTTTTATAATTAATTTTTCTTTCCTCCTAACGGCATTGATTCTTTTTCTTCTTTCTCACTCATACTTCCTCTCTTTATAATTAATTTTTCTTTCTCCACCCATTGATTCTTTTCTCTTTCTCACTCACTTCCTCTCTTTATAATTAATTCTTCTTCCTCCTCATCTATTGATTCTTTCTCACTCACTTCCTCTCTTTTATAATTAATTTTTCTTTCCTCCACCCATTGATTCTTTCTTCTTCTCATCACTTCCTCTCTCTTTATAATTAATTTTTCTTTCCTCCACCCATTGATTCTTTTCTTCTTTCTACCTACCTTCCTCTCTTTATAATTAATTTTTCTTTCCTCCACCCATTGATTCTTTTCTTCTTTCTCACTCACACTCTCTTTATAATTAATTCTTCTTTCTCCACCCATTGATTCTTTCTCTCTTCACTCACTTCTCTCTTTATAATTAATTTTTCTCCACCCATTGATTCTTTTCTCTTTCTCACTCACTTCCTCTTTATAATTAATTTTCTCCACCCATTGATTCTTTCTTCTTTCTCACTCACTTCCTCTCTTTTATAATTAATTTTTCTTTCCTCCACCCATTGATTCTTTTCTTTCTCACTCACTTCCTCTCTTATACCACTTTTCTTTCCTCCACCCCATTGATTCTTTTCTTCTTTCTCACTCACTTCTCTCTTATAATTAATTTTTCTTTCCTCCACCCATTGATTCTTTCTTTCTTTCTCACTCACTTCCTCTCTTTATACCACACTTTTTCTTTTCCTCCACCCATTGATTCTTTTCTTCTCTTTTTCTCACTCACTTCCTCTCTTTATAATTAATTTTTCTTCCTCCACCCATTGATTCTTTTTCTTTCACTACTCTCTTTATAATTAATTCTTCTTTCCTCCACCCATTGATTTTTCTCTCTTTCTCACTCACTTCCTTCTCTTATAATTAATTCTTCTTTTCCTCCACCCACGATTTTCTTTCTCACTCACTTCCTCTTTATAATTAATTCTTCTTCCTCCACCCATTGATTCTTTTCTTCTTTCTCACTCACTTCTCTCTTTATAATTAATTTTTTCTTTCCTCCACCCATTGATTCTTTTCTTCTTTCTCACTCACTTCCTCTCTTTATAATTAATTTTTCTTTCCTCCAATCTATTGATTTTTCTTTCTCACTCACTTCCTCTCTTTTTTATAATTAATTTTTCTTTCCTCCACCCATTGATTCTTTTCTTCTTTCTCACTCACTTCCCTTTATAATTAATTTTTCTTTCCTCTTCCACCCATTGACTTTCTTTCTTTTCACCACTTCCTCTCTTTATATAATTAATTTTTCTTTTCCTCCACCCATTGATTCTTTCTTCTTTCTCACTAATTTCCTTTATAATTAATTCTTCTTTCCCTCCAACCATTGATTCTTTTCTTCTTTCTCACTCACTCTCTCTCATCAATCTTTCCTTTTCCCTCCACCCATTGATTCTTTTCTTCTTTCTCACTCACTTCCTCTCTTTATAATTAATTTTCTTTTCCTCCACCCATTGATTCTTTTCTTCTTCTCACTCACTTCCTCTCTCTCTTTATAATTAATTCTTCTTTCCTCCACCCATTGATTCTTTTCTTTCTCACTCACTTCCTCTCTTTATAATTAATTCTTCTTTCCTCCACCTATTGATTCTTTTCTTTCTTTCTCACTCACTTCCTCTCTTTATAATTAATTTTTCTCTTTCCCTCCACCCATTGATTCTTTCTTCTTTCTCACTCACTTCCTCTCTTTATAATTAATTCTTCTTTTCCTCCACCCATTGGATTCTTTTTCTTCTTTCTCACTCACTCTCCTTTATAATTAATTTTTCTCTTTCCTCCACCCATTGATTCTTTTCTTCTTCTCACTCACTTCCCTCTTGTAATTAATTCTTCTTTCCTCCTCCACCCATTGATTCTTTTCTTCTCACTCACTTCCTTTCTTTATAATTAATTCTTCTTTCCTCCACCCGTTGATTCTTTTCTTCTTTCTCACTCACTTCCTCTCTTTTATAATTAATTCTTCTTTCCTCCACCCATTGATTCTTTTCTTCTTTCTCACTCACTTCCTTTCTTTATAATTAATTCTTCTTTCCTCCACCCATTGATTCTTTTCTTCTTCTCACTCACTTCCTCTCTTTATAATTAATTCTTCTTTCCTCCACCCATTGATTCTTTCTTCTCACTCACTTCTCTCTTTATAATTAATTCTTCTTTCCTCCACCCATTGATCTTCTTTTCTTCTTTCTCACTCACTTCCTTTCTTTATAATTAATTCTTCTTCCTCCACCGATTCTTTTCTTCTTTCTCACTCACTTCCTCTCTTTATAATGACTCCTTTCTTCCTCCACCCATTGATTCTTTCTTCTCTTCTCACTCACTTCCTCTCTTTATAATTAATTCTTCTTTCCTTCTCCACCCATTGATTCTTTTCTTCTTTCTCACTCACTTCCTTTCTTTATAATTAATTCTTCTTCTCCACCCCATTGATTCTTTCTTCTTTCTACCTACTTTCCTCTTTATAATTAATTCTCTTTCCTCCACCCATTGATTCTTTTTCTTTCTTTCTCACTCACTTCCTTTCTTTATAATTAATTCTTCTTTCCTCCACCCATTGATTCTTTTTCTTTCTCACTCACTTCCTCTCTTTATAATTAATTCTTTCTTCCTCCACCCATTGATTCTTCTTTCCTCACTCACTTCCTCTCTTTTATAATTAATTCTTCTTTCCTCCAAATCTTACTGATTCTTTTCTTCTTTCTCACTAATTTCCTTCTATAATTAATTCTTCTTCCTCCACCCATTGATTCTTTTCTTCTTCTCACTCACTTCCTCTCTTTATAATTAATTCTCTCTTTCCTCCACCCATTGATTCTTTTCTTCTTTCTCACTCACTTCCTCTCTTTATAATTAATTCCTCTTTCCTCCACCCATTGATTCTTTTCTTTCTTTCTCACTCACTTCCTCTCTCTTATAATTAATTCTTCTTTCCTCCACCCATTGATTCTTTTTCTCTCTTTCTCACTCACTTCCTTCTTTATAATTAATTCTTCTTTCCTCCACCCATTGATTCTTTTCTTCTTTCTACCTACCTCTCCCTTTTTTATAATTAATTCTTCTTTCCTCCCACCCATTGATTCTTTTCTTCTTTCTCACTCACTTCCTCTCTTTATAATTAATTCTTCTTTCCTCCACCCATTGATTCTTTCTTTCTCACTCACTTCCTCTCTTTATAATTAATTTTTCTTTCCTCCACCCATTGATTCTTTTCTTCTTTCTCACCTCACTTCCTCTCTTTATAATTAATTTTTCTTTCCTCCTCCACCCATTGATTCTTTTCTTCTTTCTCACCACTTCCTCTCTTTATAATTAATTTTTCTTTCCTCCACCCATTGATTCTTTTCTTTTTCACTCACTTCCTCTCTTTTATAATTAATTTTTCTTTCCTCCACCCATTGATTCTTTTCTTCTTTCTCACTCACTTCCTCTCTTTATAATTAATTTTTCTTTCCTCCACCCATTGATTCTTTTCTTTCTTTCTCACTCACTCTCTCTTTATAATTAATTTTTCTTTCCTCCACCCATTGATTCTTTTCTTCTCTTTCTCACTCACTTCCTCTCTTTATAATTAATTTTTCTTTCCTCCACCCATTGATTCTTTTCTTCTTTCTCACTCACTTCCCTCTCTCTTTATATCTAATTTTTCTTTCCTCCACCCATTGATTCTTTTCTTTCTCACTCACTTCCTCTCTTTATAATTAATTTTCTTTCCTCCACCCATTGATTCTTTTCTTCTTCTCACTCACTTCCTCTCTTATAATTAATTTTTCTTCTCCACCCATTGATTCTTTTCTTCTTTCTTACCTTAATTCCTCTCTTTATAATTAATTCTTCTTTCCTCCACCCATTGATTCTTTTCTTCTTTCTCACTCACTTCCTCTCTTTATAATTAATTCTCTTTCCTCCACCCATTGATTCTTTTCGTCTTTCTCTCATTTCCTCTCTTATAATTCTTCTTTCCTCCACCCATTGATTTTCTTCTTTCTCACTCAATTCTCTCTTATAATTGTCTCTTCTTTCCTCCACCCATTGATTCTTTTCTTCTTTCTCACTCACTTCCACTCTTTATGAATTAATTTTCTTTCTCTCCTCCACCCATTGATTCTTTTCTTCTTTCTCACTCACTTCCTCTCTTTATACTCAATTCTTCTTTCCTCCACCCATTGATTCTTTTCTTCTTTCTCACTCACTTCCTCTCTTTTATAATTAATTCTTCTTTCCTCTACCCATTGATTCTTTTCTTCTTTCTCACTCACTTCCTCTCTTTTTTATAATTAATTCTTTCTTTCCTCCACCCATTGATTCTTTTCTTCTTTCGTTCTACTTACTTCTTTATAATTAATTCTTCTTTTCCTCCACCCATTGATTCTTTCTTCTTTCTCACTCACTTCCTCTCTTTATAATTATCATCTTTTCTTCCTCCACCCAACATTCTTTTCTTCTTTCTCACTCACTTCCTCTTTATAATTAATTCTTCTTTCTCCACCCATTGATTCTTTTCTTCTTTCTCACTCACTTCCTCTCTTTTATAATTAATTCTTTCTTTCCTCCACCCATTGATTCTTTCTTCTCTTTTCTCACTCACTTCCTCTCTTTATAATTAATTCTTCTTTCCTCCACCCATTGATTCTTCTTTTCTTCTTTCTCACTCACTTCCTCTTTATAATTAATTTTTCTTTCCTCCACCCATTGATTCTTTTTCTTCACTCACTTCCTCTTTATAATTAATTTTTTCTTTCCTCCACCCATTGATTCTTCTTCTTTCTCTTTCACTCACTTCCTCCCTGTAATTAATTTTTCTTTTCCACCGTTGATTCTTTTTCTTCACTCACTTCCTCTCTTTATAATTAATTTTTCTTTCTCCACCCATTGATTCTTTTCTTCTTCACTCACTTCCTCTCTTTATAATTAATTTTTCTTCTCCACCCATTGATTCTTTTCTTCTTTCTCACTCACTTCCTCTCTTTATAATTAATTTTTCTTTTTCCCACCCATTGATTCTTTCTTCTTTCTCACCACTTCCTCTCTTTATAATTAATTTTTCTTTCCTCCACCCATTGATTCTTTTCTTTCTTTCACTCACTTCTCTCTTTATAATTATCTTTTTTCTTTCCTCCACCCATTGATTCTTTCTTCTTTCTCACCACTTCCTTTATAATTAATTTTCTTTCCTCCACCCATTGATTCTTTTTCTTCTTGCCTTTCACTCACTCTCTCTTTATAATTAATTTTTCTTTCCTCCACCCATTGATTCTTTTCTTCTTTCACTCACTTCCTCTCTTTATAATTAATTTTTCTTCCTCCACTCCATTGATTCTTTTTCTTCTTTCTCACTCCACTTCCTCTTTATAATTAATTTTTCTTTCCTCCACCCATTGATTCTTTCTTCTTTCTCACTTACCTCCTCTCTTTATAATTAATTTTTCTTTCCTCCACCCATTGATTCTTTTCTTCTTTCTCACTCACTTCCTCTCTCTTTATAATTAATTTTTCTTTCCTCCACCCATTGATCTTTTCTCTTTCTCACTCAATTCCTCTCTTTATAATTAATTCTTCTTTCCTCCACCCATTGATTCTTTTCTTCTCTTTCTCACTCACTTCCTCTCTTTATAATTAATTCTCTTCCTCCACCCATTGATTCTTTTCGTCTTTCTCTCACACTTCCTCTCTTTATACCTCTTCTTTCCTCCACCCCATTGATTCTTTCTTTCTCACCCACTCTTCCCTCTCTATAACACTTTTCTTCCTCCACCCACTGATTCTTTTCTTCTTCTCACTCACTTCCTCTTTTTATAATTAATTCTTCTTTCCTCCACCCATTGATCTCTCTTTTCTTCTTTCTCACTCACTTCCTCTCTTTGCAATTAATTCTTCTTTTCCTCCACCCATTGATTCTCTTTCACTCACTTCCCTCTTTATATATTGACTCTTCTTTCCTCCACCCATTGATTCTTTCTTCTTTCTCACTCACTTCCTCTCTCTTTATAATTAATTCTTCTTCCTCCACCCATTGATTCTTTCTTCTTTCTCACTCACTTCCTCTCTTTATAATTAATTCTTCTTTCCTCCACCCATTGATTCTTTTCTTCTCACTCACTTCCTCTCTTTATAATTAATTCTTCTTCCTCCACCCATTGATTCTTTTCTTCTCACTCACTTCCTCTCTTCTTTATAATTAATTTTTCTTTCCTCCAATCTATTGATTCTTTTCTTCTTCACCACTTCTCTTTTATAATTAATTTTTCTTTCCTCCACCCATTGATTCTTTCTTCTCACTCACTTCCTCTTCTTTATAATTAATTCTTTCCTCCACCCATTGATTCTTTTCTTCTTTCTCACTCACTTCCTCTCTTCTTTATAAATTAATTCTTTCCTCCACCCATTGATTCTTTCTTTCTCTCACACTTCCTCTCTCTTTATAATTAATTCCTTCTTTCCTCCACCCATTGATTCTTTTCTTCTTTCTCACTCACTTCCTCTCTTTGCAATTAATTCTTCTTTCCTCCACCCATTGATTCTCTCTTTCTTCTTTCTCACTCACTTCCTCTCCTTTACCACTCCTTCTTTCCTCCACCCATTGATTCTTTCTTCTTTCACTAATTTCCTCTCTTTATAATTAATTTCTTCTTCCTCCACCCATTGATTCTTCTTTCTCACCACTTCCTCTCTTTATAATTAATTTTTCTTCCTCCACCCATTGATTCTTTTCTTCTTTCTCACTCACTTCCTCTCTTTATAATTAATTCTTCTTTCCTCCACCCATTGATTCTTTCTTCTTCTATCTCACTTCCTCTCTTTATAATTAATTCTTCTTTCCTCCACCCATTGATTCTTTTCGCTTTCTCTCTCACACTTCCTCTTTATAATTCTTCTTTCCTCCACCCATTGATTCTTTTCTTTCTCTTTCTCTCACACTTCCTCTTTATAATTAATTCTTCTTTCCTCCACCCATTGATTCTTTTCTTTCTTTCTCACTCACTTCCTCTCTTTATAATTAATTCTTCTTTCCTCCACCCATTGATCTTTTCTGCCTTTCTCTCACACTTCCTCTCTTCTTTATAATTCTTCTTTCCTGACTCATTGATTCTTTTCTTCTTTCTCACTCACTTCCTCTCTTTATAATTAATTTTTCTTTCCTCCACCCATTGATTCTTTTCTTCTTTTCACTCACTTCCTCTCTTTATAATTAATTCTTTCTTCCTCCACCCATTGATTCTTTCTTCTTTCTCACTCACTTCCTCTCTTTATAATTAATTCTTTCTCTCCACCCATTGATTCTTTTCTTCTTTCTCTCACACTCTCTTTATAATTAATTCTTCTTTCCTCCACCCATTGATTCTTTTTCTTCTTTCTCTCACATTTCGTCTCTCTTTTTTATAATTCTTCTTTCCTCCACCCACTGATCTTTTTCTTCTTTCTCTCACACTTCCTCTCTCTGCAATTAATTCTTCTTTCCCTCCACCCATTGATTCTTTTCTTCTTTCTCTCACACTTCCTCTCTTTGTAATTAATTCTTCTTCCTCCACCCATTGATTCTTTTTCCCTCTTTCTCTCTCACACTTCCTCTCTTTGTAATTCTTCTTTCCTCCACCCATTGATTCTTTCTTCTTTCTCACTCACTTCCCTCTCTTTATAATTGGTTCTTCTTTCCTCCACCCATTGATTTCTTTTCTTCTTTCTCTCACACTTCCCTCTCTTTGTAATTAATTCTTCTTTCCTCCAATCTAATATCTTTTTCCTCTCACACTTCCCTCTTTATAATTCTTCTTTCCTCCACCCATTGATTCTTTTCTTTCTTTCTCACTCACTTCCTCTCTTTATAATTAATTCTTCTTTCCTCCACCCATTGATTCTTTTCCTCTTTCTCTCACACTTCCTCTCTTTTGTAATTCTTCTTTCCTCCACCCATTGATTCTTTTCTTCTTTCTCACTCACTTCCTCTCTTTATAATTAATTTTTCTTTCCTCCACCCATTGATTTTCTTTCTTTCTCACTCACTTCCTCTCTTATAATTAATTCTTCTTTCCTCCACCCATTGATTCTTTCTTCTTCTCTCACACTTCCCTTTTATAATTAATTCTTCTTTCCTCCACCCATTGATTCTTTTCTTCTTTCTCTCACATTTCGTCTCTTTATAATTCTTCTTCCTCCACCCACTGATTCTTTTCTTCTCTTTCTCTCTCACACTCTCTCTTTATAATTAATTCTTTCTTCCTCCACCCATTGATCTCTTTCTTCTTTCTCTCACACTTCCTCTCTTTGTAATTAATTCTCTTCTTTCCTCCACCCATTGATTCTTTTCCTCTTTCTCTCACACTTCCTCTCTTTGTAATTCTTCTTTCCCTCCACCCATTGATTCTTTTCTTCTTTCTCACTCACTTCCTCTTTATAATTAATTCTTCTTTCCTCCACCCATTGATTCTTTTCTTTCTTTCTCTCACACTTCCTCTCTTTGTAATTAATTCTTCTTTCCTCCACCCATTGATTCTTTTCCTCTTTCTCTCACACTTCCTCTCTTTATAATTCTTCTTCCACCCATTGATTCTTTTCTTCTTTCTCACTCACTTCCTCTCTTTATAATTAATTCTTCTTTCCTCCACCCATTGATTCTTTTCTTCTTTCTCTCACACTTCCTCTCTTTATAATTCTTCTTTCCTCCACCCATTGATTCTTTTTTTTCTTTCTCACTCACTTCCTCTCTTTGTAATTAATTCTTCTTTCCTCCTTACCCATTGACTTTTTCTTCTTTCTCTCACACTTCCTCTCTTTATAATTCTTCTTTCCTCCACCCATTGATTCTTTTCTTCTTTCTCACTCACTTCCTCTCCTTTATAATTGTCTTTCTTCCTCCACCCATTGATTCTTCTTCTTTTCTCTCACACTTCCTCTCTTTGTAATTAATTCTTCTTTCCTCCACCTGATTCTTTTCCTCTTTCTCTCACACTTCCTCTCTTTGTAATTCTTCTTTCCTCTCTTTATTATCAATTCTTTTCTTCTTTCTCCCTCACTTCCTCTCTTTATAATTAATTCTTCTTTCCTCCACCCATTGATTCTTTTCTTCTTTCTCTCACCACTTCCTCTCTTTGTAATTAATTCTTCTTTCCTCCACCCATTGATTCTTTTCCTCTTTCTCTCACACTTCCTCTCTTTATAATTCTTCTTTCCTCCACCCATTGATTCTTTTCTTCTTTCTCACTCACTTCCTCTCTTTATAATTAATTCTTCTTTCTTCCTCCACCCATTGATTCCTTTCTTCTTTCTCACTCACTTCCTTTCTTTGTAATTAATTCTTTCCTCCGTTGTGGTCCCTTTCTTCTTTCTCACTTCTCTCTTTATAATTCTTCTTCCCTCACCCATTGATTCTTTCTTCTTTCTCTCACACTTCCTCTCCTTATAATTCTTCTTTCCTCCACCCATTGATTCTTATCTTCTTTCTCACTCACTTCCTCTGCCCATAATTAATTCTTCTTTCCTCCACCCATTGATTCTTTTCTTCTTTCTCTCACACTTCCTCTCTTTATAATTCTTCTTTCCTCCACCCATTGATTCTTTCTTCTTTCTCACTCACTTCCTTTCTTTATAATTAATTCTTCTTTCCTCCACCCATTGATTCTTTTTCTTCTTTCTCTCTTTCCTTCCTCTCTTTATATATGAATTCTTCTTTCCTCCACCCATTGATTCTTTTCTTCTTTCTCACTCACTTTCTCTCTTTATAATTGGTCTTCTTTCCTCCACCCATTGATTCTTTTCTTCTTTCTCACACACTTCCTCTTTATAATTAATTCTTCTTTCCTCCACCCATTGATTCTTTTCTTCTTTCTCACTCACACTTCCTCTCTTTATAATTAATTCTTCTTTTCTCCACCCATTGATTCTTTTCTTCTTTCTCTCACACTTCCTCTCTTTATAATTCTTCTTTCCTCCACCCATTGGTTCTTTTCTTCTTTCTCTCTCACTTCCTCTCTTTATAATTAATTCTTCTTTCCTCTACCCATTGATTCTTTTCTTCTTTCTCACACTTCCTCTCTTTATAATTAATTCTTCTTTCCTCCACCCATTGATTCTTTTCTTCTTTCTCACACACTTCCTCTCTTTATAATTAATTCTTCTTTCCTCCACCCATTGATTCTTTTCTTCTTTCTCACTCACTTCCTCTCTTTATAATTAATTCTTCTTTTCTCCACCCATTGATTCTTTTCTTCTTTCTCTCACGCTTCCTCTCTTTATAATTCTTCTTTTCCTCCACCCATTGATTCTTTTCTTCTTTCTCCCCTCTTTCTCTCTTTATAATTAATTCTTCTTTCCTCCACCATTGATTCTTTTCTTCTTTCTCACTCACTTCCTCTCTTTATAATTAATTCTTCTTCCTCCCTCTTCCTGTGATTCTTTCTTCTTTCTCACACCCTTCTCTCTTTATAATTAATTCTTCTTTCCTCCACCCATTGGTTCTTTTCTTCTTTCTCACTCATTTCCTCTCTTTATAATTAATTCTTCTTTCCCTCCACCCATTGATTCTTTTCTTCTTTCTCTCTTCCTCTCTTTATAATTCTTCTTTCCTCCACCCATTGATTCTTTCTTCTTTCTCACTCACTTCCTTTCTTTATAATTAATTCTTCTTTCCCTCCCACCCATTGATTCTTTCTTTTCTTTCTCACTCCTTCTATCTCTTTATAATTAATTCTTCTTTCCTCCACCCATTGATTCTTTTCTTCTTTCTCTCACACTTCCTCTCTTTATATTCTTCTTTCCTCCACCCATTGATTCTTTTCTTCTTTCTCTCACACTTCCTCTCTTTATAATTCTTCTTTCCTCCACTTGCATTGATTCTTTTCTTCTTTCTCTCACACTTCCTCTCTTTACTAATTCTTTACTTTCTATCCACCCATTGATTCTTTTCTTTCTCTCTCTCCTTCCTTTCTTTATAAAAATTAATTCTTCTTTCCTCCACCCATTGATTCTTTTCTTCTTTCTCACTCATTTCTCTCTTTATAATTAATTATCTCTTTCCTCCACCCATTGATTCTTTTTCTTCTTTCTCTCCTTACTCTCTTTACTAATTCTTCTTTCCTCCACCCATTGATTCTTTTCTTCTTTCTCTCACACTTCCTCTCTTTATAATTCTTCTTTCCTCCACCCATTGATTCTTTTCTTCTTTCTCACTCACTTCCTTTCTTTATAATTAATTCTTCTTTCCTCCACCCATTGATTCTTTTCTTCTTTCTCACTCACTTCCTCTCTTTATAATTAATTCTTCTTTTCTCCACCCATTGGTTCTTTTCTTCTTTCTCACTCATTTCCTCTCCCTTAATTAATTCTCCTTTCCTCCACCCATTGATTCTTTTCTTCTTTCTCTCACACTTCCTCTCTTTATAATTAATTCTTCTTTCCTCCACCCATTGATTCTTTTCTTCTTTCTCACTCATTTCCTCTCTTTATAGTGGTGTCTTCTTTCCTCCCATTGGTTCTTTTCTTCTTTCTCATTTCCTCTCTTTATAATTAATTCTTCTTTCCTCCACCCATTGATTCTTTTCTTCTTTCTCACTCACTTCCTCTCTTTATAATTAATTCTTCACTGTCCACCCATTATATGTTCTTTTCTTCTTTCCTCATTTTCTATATCTTTATAATTAATTCTTCTTTCCTCCACCCATTGATTCTTTTTTTCTTTCTCACTCCCACTTCCCTCTCTTTATAATTAATTCTTCTTTCCTCCACCAGCTGGTGCCTTTCTTCTTTCTCACTCACTTCCTCTCTTTATAATTAATTCTTCTTTTCTCCACCCATTGATTCTTTTCTTCTTTCTCCTCAATTCCTCTCTTTATAATTCGTTCTTCTTTCCTCTGTTCCTTCTTTTCTTCTCTCTCTTGCTTCTCTCTTTATGATAATTCTTCTTTCTCTTTTGTAGTTCTTTTGTTCTTTCTCTCACACTTCCTCTCTTTATAATTAATTCTTCTTTCCTCCACCCATTGATTCTTTTCTTCTTTCTCTCACACTTCCTCTCATAATTAATTCTTCTTTCCTCCACCCATTGATTCTTTTCTCCCTGCTTTCTCACTCACTTCCTCTCTTCTAATTAATTCTCTCTTTCCTCCCTCTCTTGATTCTTTTCTTCTTTCTCTCACACTTCCTCTCTTTATAATTAATTCTTCTTTCCTCCACCCATTGATTCTTTTCTTCTTTCTCACTCACTTCCTCTCTTTATAATTAATTCTTCTTTCCTCCACCCATTGATTCTTTCTTCTTTCTCACTCACTTCCTCTCTTTATAATTAATTCTTCTTTCCTCCACCCATTGATTCTTTTCTTCTTTCTCACTCACTTCCTCTCTTCATAATTAATTACCTTCCTCACCCATTGATTCTTTTTCTTCACCTGCTCACTTCCTCTCTTTGCCATGTTAATTCTTCTTTCCTCACATTGATTCTTTTCTTCTTTCTCTCTCACTTCCTCTCTTTATAATTAATTCTTCTTTCCTCCACCCATGGATTCTTTTCTTCTTTCTCACTCACTTCCCATCTCTTTATAATTAATTCTTCTTTCCTCCACCCATTGATTCTTTTCTTCTTTCTCTTTCTTGCCTTCCTCTCTTTATAATTAATTCTTCTTTTCTCCACCCATTGGTTCTTTTCTTCTTTCTCACTCATTTCCTCTCTTTATAATTAATTCTTCTTTCCTCCACCTATTGATTCTTTTCTTCTTTCCTACTTTCTTCCTCTCTTTATAATTAATTCTTCTTTTCTCCACCCATTGGTTCTTTTCTTCTTCTCACTCATTTCCTCTTTATAATTAATTCTTCTTTTCTCCACCCACAAGTTCTTTTTTCTTTCTCACTCACTTCCTCTCTTTATAATTAATTCTTCTTTCCTCCACCCATTGATTCTTTTCTTCTTTCTACTCTCACTTCCCTCTCTTTATAATTAATTCTTCTTTCCTCCACCCATTGATTCTTTTCTTCTTTCTCACTCACTTCCTCTCTTTATAATTAATTCTTCTTTCCTCCACCCATTGATTCTTTTGCTTCTTTCTCACTCACACTTCCTCTCTTTATAATTAATTCTTCTTTCCTCCACCCATGGATTCTTTTCTTCTTTCTCACTCACTTCCTCTCTTTATAATTAATTCTTCTTTCCTCCACCCGTGATTCTTTTCTTCTTTCTCACTCACTTCCTCTCTTTATAATTAATTCTTCTTTTCTCCTACCTGGTAGGTTCTTTTCTTCTTTCTGCTCATTTTCTCTCTTTGCCGTATTCATCAATTCATCTGTCTCTCACCGTGATTCTTTTCTTCTTTCTCACTCACTTCCTCTCTTTATAATTAATTCTTCTTTTCTCCACCCATTAGTTCTTTTCTTCTTTCTCACTCATTTCCTCTCTTTATAATTAATTCTTCTTTTCTCCACCCATTGATTCTTTTTCCTTTCTCACTCACTTCCTCTCTTTACTAATTAATTCTTTTTATCTACCCATTGATTCTTTTCTTTCTCACTCACTTCCTCTCTCTTTAATTAATTCTTCTTTCCTCCACCCATTGATTCTTTCTTCTTTCTCACTCACTTCCTCTCTTTATAATTAATTCTTCTTTCCTCCACCCATTGATTCTTTTCTTCTTTCTCACTCACTTCCCTTCTCTTTATAAATTAATTCTTCTTTCCTCCACCCATTGATTCTTTTTCTTGCACCTACCTTCTCTCTTTGCATCAGATTAATTCTTCTTATCACATTGATTCTTTTCTTTCTCACTGCTTCCTCTCTTTATAATTAATTGCTTCTTTCCTCCACCCGGCAAGTTCTTTTCTTCTTTCTCACACTTCCTCTCTTTATAATTAATTCTTCTTTCCTCCACCCATTGATTCTTTTCTTCTTTCTCTCTCACACTTCCTCTTTATAATTAATTTTCTTTCCTCCACCCATTGATTCTTTTCTTCTTTCTCACTCACTTATTTCTCATTCAATTTTTCTTTCCTCCACCCATTGATTCTTTTCTTCTTTCTCACACACTTCCTCTCTTTATAATTAATTCTTCTTTCCTCCACCCATTGATTCTTTTCTTCTTTCTCTCACTTCCTCTTTATAATTAATTCTTCTTTCCTCCACCCATTGATTCTTTTCTTCTTTCTCTCACACTTCTCTCTTTATAATTAATTCTTCTTTTATCACCATTGATTCTTTTCTTCTTTCTCACACACTTCCTCTCTTTATAATTAATTCTTCCTTTCCTCTCACCCATTGATTCACTGTCCTTTCTCACTCACTTCCTCTCTTTATAATTAATTTTCTTTCCTCCACCCATTGATTCTTTTCTTCTTTCTCACTCACTTCCTCTCTTTATAATTAATTCTTCTTTCCTCCTACTGATTCTTTTCTTCTTTCTCACTCACTTCCTCTCTTTATAATTCTTCTTTCTATCCACCATTGATTCATGACCTTTCTCTCACACACTTCCTCTCTTTGTCAGTAATTCTTCTTTCCTCCACCCATTGATTCTTTTCTTCTTTCTCACTCACTTCCTCTCTTTCTAATTAATTCTTCTCCTTGCTCCACCCATTCGTTCTTTTCTTCTTTCCTCACTCACTTCCTCTCTTTATAATTATTCTTCTTTCCTCACCCATTGATTCTTTTCTTCTTTTCTCTTTCCTTCCTCTTTGTATGGTAATTCTTCTTTTCTCCACCCATTGGTTCTTTCTTCTTTCTCACTCATTTCCTCTCTTTATAATTAATTCTTCTTTCCTCCACCCATTGATTCTTTTTTCTTTCTCCTCACTTCCTCTCTTTATAATTAATTCTTCTTTCCTCCATTGATTCTTTTCTTCTTTCTCACTCACTTCCTCTCTTCATATTAATTCCTTCTTTTCTCTAACATTGATTCTTTTCCTTCTTTCTCTCACACTTCCTCTCTTTATAATTAATTCTTCTTTCCTCCACCATTAGTTCTTTTCTTTCTTTCTCTCACACTTCCTCTCTTTCCACAATTAATTCTTCTTTCCTCCACCCATTGATTCTTTTCTTCTTTCTCACACTCACTTCCTCTCTTTATAATTAATTCTTCTTCCTCACCAAATTGATTCTTCTTCCTACTCTCACACTTCCTCTCTTTATAATTAATTCTTCTTTCCTCCACCCATTGATTCTTTTCTTCTTTCTCACTCACTTCCTCTCTTTATAATTAATTCTTTCCTCCTATACATTGATTCTTTCTTCTTTCTCACTCACTTCCTCTCTTTATAATTAATTCTTCTTTCCTCCACCCATTGATTCTTTTCTTCTGCTTTCTCACTCACTTCCTCTCTTTATAATTAATTCTTCTTTCCTCCACCCATTGATTCTTTTCTTTCTTTCCTCACTTCCTCTCTTTATAATTAATTCTTCTTTCCTCCACCCATTAGTTCTTTTCTTCTTTCTCTCTGTCCTCTCTTTATAATTAATTCTTCTTTCCTCCACCCATTGATTCTTTTCTTCTTTCTCTCTCTCTTCCTCTCTTTATAATTAATTCTTCTTTCCTCCACCCATTGATTCTTTCTTCTTTCTCACTTCCTCTCTTTATAATTAATTCTTTCCTCCACCCATTGATTCTTTTCTTCTTTCTCACTCCTCTTCCTCTCTTTATAATTAATTCTTCTTTCTCCCTCACCCATTGATTCTTTTCTTCTTTCTCACTCACTTCCTCTCTTTATAAATTAATTCTTCTTTCTTTCTTGTGTATTAGTTCTTTTCTTCTTTCTCTCACACTTCCTCTCTTTATAATTAATTCTTCTTTCCTCCACATTTGATTCTTTCTTCTTTCTCACTCACCCATCTCTTTATAATTAATTCTTCTTTCCTCCACCCATTGATTCTTTTCTTCTTTCTCACTCACTTCCTCTCTTTACTAATTAATTCTTCTTTCCTCCACCCATTGATTCTTTCTTCTTTCTTCCTTCCTCTCTTTATAATTAATTCTTCTTTCCTCCCTGATTCTTTCTTCTTTCTCACTCACTTCCTCTCTTTATAGTTAGTCTTCTTTCCCTCCACCCATTCGATTCTTTTCTTCTTTCTCACTCACTTCCTCTCTTTATAATTAATTCTTCACTTCCTCCACCCATTGATTCTTTTCTTCTTCCTCACTCACTTCCTCTCTTTATAATTAATTCTTCTTTCCTCCACCCATTGATTCTTTTCTTCTTTCTCACTCACTTCCTCTCTTTATAATTAATTCTTCTTTCCTCCACCCATTGATTCTTTTCTTCTTTCTCCTCTCACTTCCTCTCCATAAATTAATTCTTCTTTCCTCCACCCATTGATTCTTTTCTTCTTTCTCACTCACTTCCTCTCTTTATAATTAATTCTTCTTTCCTCCACCCATTGATTCTTTTCTTCTTTCTCACTCTCCTGCTTCCTCTCTCTATAATTAATTCTTCTTTCCTCCACCCATTGATTCTTTTCTTCTTTCTCACTCACTTCCTCTCTTTATAATTAATTCTTCTTTCCTCCACCCATTGATTCTTTTCTTCTTTCTCACTCACTTCCTCTCTTTATAATTAATTCTTCTTTCCTCCACCAGTGATTCTTTTCTTCTTTCTCACTCACTTCCTCTCTTTATAATAAATATGTTCTTCTTTCCTCCACCCATTGAATTCTTTTCTTCTTTCTCTTTCTCTTCCTCTCTTTGTAATTAATTCTTCTTTCCTCCACCCATTGATTCTTTTCTTCTTTCTCTCACACTTCCTCTCTTTATAATTAATTCTTCTTTCCTCCACCCATTGATTCTTTTCTTGCTCGCTCACTTCCTCTCTTTCGTGTGTCAATGTGCTTTCCTCACACACATTGATTCTTTTCTTCTTTCTCACTCACTTCCTCTCTTTATAATTAATTCTTCTTTCCTCCACCCATTGATTCTTTTCTTCTTTCTCTCACACTTCCTCTCTTTATAATTAATTCTTCTTTCACTCCACCCATTGATTCCTTTCTTCTTTCCTGCCTCCTTCCTCTCTTTATAATTAATTCTTCTTTCCTCCACCCATTGATTCTTTTCTTCTTTCTCACTCACTTCCTCTCTTTATAATTAATTCTTTCCTCACCCCATTGATTCTTTTCTGCTTTCTCCTCCTTCCTTTCTTTATAATTAATTCTTCTTTCCTCCACCCAGTGATTCTTTCTTCTTTCTCACTCCTTCCTCTCTCTTTATAATTAATTCTTCTTTCCTCCACCCATTGATTCTTTTCTTCTTTCTCACTCACTTCCTCTCTTTATAATTAATTCTTCTTTCCTCCACCCATTGATCTTTTCTTCTTTCTCCACTCACTTCCTTTCTTTATAATTAATTCTTCTTTCCTCCACCCATTGATTCTTTTCTTTTCTCACTCACTTCCTTTCTTTATAATTAATTCTTCTTTCTCTTATTGATTCTTTTTCTTCTTTCTCACTCACACTTCCTTTCTTTATATTAATTCTTCTTTCCTCCACCCATTGATTCTTTTCTTCTTTCTCACTCACTTCCTCTCTTTATAATTAATTCTTCTTTCCTCCACCCATTGATTCTTTTCTTCTTTCTCACTCACTTCCTCTCTTTATAATTAATTCTTCTTTCCTCCACCCATTGATTCTTTTCTTCTTTCTCTCACACTTCCTCTCTTTATAATTAATTCTTCTTTCCTCCACCCATTGATTCTTTTCTTCTTTCTCACTCACTTCCTCTCTTTATAATTAATTCTTCTTTCCCTCTTTTATTGATTCTCTTTTCTTCTTTCTCACTCACTTCTCTCTTTATAATTAATTCTTCTCTCCATGACTGATTCTTTTCTTCTTTCTCACTACTTCCTTTCTTTACCAGGTAATTCTTCTTTCCTCCACCCATTGATTCTTTTCTTCTTTCTCACTCCTTCCTTTCTTTATAATTAATTCTTCTTTCCTCCACCCATTGATTCTTTTCTTCTTTCTCACTCACTTCCTTTCTTTTATAATTAATTCTTCTTTCTATCCACCCATTGATTCTTTTCTTCTTTCTCACTCACTTCCTTTCTTTATAATTAATTCTTCTTTCCTCCACCCATTGATTCTTTCTTCTTTCTCACTCACTTCCTCTCTTTATAATTAATTCTTCTTTCCTCCACCCATTGATTCCTTTCTTCTTTCTCACTCACTTCCTTTCTTTGCCAATTAATTCTTCTTTCCTCCACCCATTGATTCTTTCTTCTTTCTCACTCACTTCCTTTCTTTTATAATTAATTCTTCTTTCCTCCACCCATTGATTCTTATTTTCTCACTCACTTCCTTTCTTTATAATTAATTCTTCTTTCCTCCACCCATTGATTCCTTTCATCTTTCTCACTCACTTCCTCTCTTTTCATTCATTTCTTTCCTCACATTGATTCTTTCTTCTTTCTCACTCACTTCCTCTCTTTATAATTGTCATTCTTTATATACACCCATTGATTCTTTTTCTTCTTCTATCACTTCCTCTTTCAATCCCAATTTTTCTTTCCTCCACCCATTGATTCTTTTCTTCTTTCTCTCACACTTCCTCTCTTTATAAATTAATTCTTCTTTCCTCCACCCATTGATTCTTTTCTTCTTTCTCACTCACTTCCTCTCTTTATAATTAATTCTTCTTTCCTCCACCCATTGATTCCTTTCTTCTTTCTCACTCACTTCCTTTCTTTGTAATTAATTCTTCTTTCCTCCACCCATTGATTCATACTTCTTTCTCTCCCACTTCCTCTCTTTATAATTCTTCTTCCCTCCACCCGTGATTCTTTTCTTCTTTCTCTCACACTTCCTCTCCTTATAATTCTTCTTTCCTCCTACCCATTGATTCTTATCTTCTTTCTCACTCACTTCCTCTATTTATAATTAATTCTTCTTTCTCACACCCATTGATTCTTTTCTTCTTTCTCTCACACTTCCTCTCTTTATAATTCTTCTTTCCTCCACCCATTGATTCTTTTCTTCAACTTTCTCTCACACTTCCTCTCTTTATAATTCTTCCCTCCACCCGTGATTCTTATCTTCTTTCTCTCACACTTCCTCTCCTTATAATTCTTCTTTTCCTCCACCCATTGATTCTTATC
>JBBBDQ010026379.1:0-10922 GCA_037127315.1 Ascarosepion bandense | reverse complement strand
GACGACATGTGCGAGGCGTTCCGGCAGCATTTCGAACACCGATTTACCAAGGAGCCTGGTCTCCGTGACGAGGACTTTCGCAGCTATTTGGCTGATTTCTTTCCCCGGCTTTTGCCGGCTGAAGCGGCTAGCTGCGAAGGGGAGATTACGGAGGACGAAATCTACGTGGCTTTGAAGAAGGTCGGTGGCAAGTCGCCAGGTTTGGATGGTTTGCCCTATGAATTGTGGCCTTGAGGATGTCGCACCTTTTTTTGTCCCGCTCTTGGCAGTCGTGTTCAACCACTGGTTTCGGCAGGGGTCCATCCCCCGGTCGGATCACCAGGGGCGGATCACGCTGTTGAGAAAAGGCAAGAAGGTTGGGAGGGAACTAGACGATTACAGGCCCATAACTCTGCTAAACACAGAGTTAAAGATTTTGGCCAAGATCCTGACGAATCGCTTGCAGCTAGTTGCCGAGTCTCTGTTGAAATCCGGATCAGACTTGTTCTGTGAAGGGGAGAAATAACCAGAGCAACCTGCACTTGATTCGCACGATCATAGAGGGTGAAGACGACGATGAGGCCGCGCTGATCAATTTAGATCAGTCCAAGGCATTTGATAGGATTTGACTATGGCTACCTGGCTGCTGTCCTGCAGGCCGCCGGATTCAAACCCGACTTCAGCCGCTGGATTAGCTCTCTGTATCGCTCCCCCCGGGCTGTGGTACAGGTGAACGGGAGTTGTCGGCGCTTTCAAAGGTCTAGGTCGGTCCGACAGGGTTGTCCACTGTCTTCTCCTTTATGTCTTGGCGTTGGAGCCCCTCCTTCGCCGGCTGAGGGACGACGGGCAGTCCGGTCCTGCGTGGAATTGAAGTCCCTGGCGGAGCTCGAGCCAGGGTTTTCTGGTGTACGCCGATGACGTAACGACCTTTGTGTCCTCCCGCAGGGACATAGAGGCGGTACACCAGGCGCTTGTACGGTACGAGAAGGTGACAGGGGCCAGAATTAACTGCGACAAGTCATCCGGCTTGCGGTTAGGTGCCTGGAAGGGAGTTTCCTCCTGGGCCCTTCAGTTGGACGGACGGGCCGGTCAAGCTCCTCGGAGTTTGGTTCGGTCCGGACTTACAGCTGGAGAAAAACTGGTCAGAAGTACTGGCAAAGGTCGGCGCGTCGGTCAAGATTTTGGCGTCGACGGGGTCTCTCCGTGAAGGGCTTGGCGGAGGTAACACATACCTCTTTCCCATGATCCTTTACCGGCTGTCAGCTTCCCTTGATCATGAGAAGGCGCTCGAGCGTTTGCTATTCTCCTGTCTTTGGAGAGGACGCAAACACATGGTCGACAAAGGAGTCTGTTGCCTCCGTCCGTGTCAAGGGGGTCTGGGGATGCCACACTTGAGGAGCCACGTGCTCGCTTCAAGGTTGGCATTCCTCAGGCGCGCGTTAGAGGAAGATCGGTTGCTTGCGGGGGTGAGGGACATGTTCCTTGCCTTACCATCACGCCCCCGACCCTATGGCTGACCGTCAGGCCTTGGGTGCGACCGAATTCCTCCTCGAATGTCTGGCGGCTTTACAGGCCATTCCACGGTCCAGTGACCTTTCACAGCCTAGGAAAATCTTCTATCGGGGATTAGTGGAGGGTGCCGTGAAGGATAAGCTGTGGAGTAAGTCGGCATGTCGAGAGTGGAGTACCGCTCTCATTGGTCTTGGGCGCCAGGTGCAGAGATTGGCTCAGCAACTCGAGTTTTCTCTGACCTGGCGATTGGCTCGGAATGGTTTGTCTCTCAATGACAAGCGTTTCGCAATGGGCCTGAAGACTTGCCAGATTGTGAACGTTGCAACCTTGGAATCAAGGAGACGTCTGCGCACGCCTTCTTCCATTGTTCGCGCGTTCGCCCGTTGTGGGCGCGTGTCGGCGAGTTGACTGCCCGTATCGCGCTTTCGCGGGAGCTCGTGCTCATTGATTCGCGCATACGCTGTGGACAATGTGTTGCCCCCGTACTCTGGAGTGAAGTGATGGTGTTTCTGACGCTGCTGGCTTCGGCTAGAATGGTGATATGGACGACGCGACTGGAGGAAGTCTTGCGGGCGGCTGCCCTTTGGATCAGGATCTAATCCGATATTTTGAGCACCAGCTCAAAATGAAGATTAGAACTGAACGGAAACGGCTGCACCCGACAGACTTTTGCGAAAGGTGGATACATGCAGCGAGCCTGGTTCGTGTGACCGGGGCTAGCCTTGATTTTCTTTTTAGATCTGCTAATCACATCGGGGGATTCGAACCCTTCCCGTGGTTAAGGTAGATATTCTCTTGTGTACCTAGTTAATGTGAGTGTATGGGTTGTCCTAGCCTGTTCCCGGCTCCAATACTTTTGTTATGATCCAGTTCGAGATCCCCTTTGTCCATCGTTATTTTGTCCTGTTTTACTCTCGGCTGGGTCAGCCTTATATATTCCCCAGTCCAATTTATTTTAACCTGCTTCTCCCATCCCCTCTGTAAAGAAAGAGCTACTTGATTTTGCCTTTAAGGCAGAATACAGTGGCCTCTTTAATTATGAGGGTGTGTTTGGGTCTTACTAACACCATGTATATGATGTTCATTTGAAATTGTTTTTAGTTTGGGGCTTTTTGTTTCTTCATTCCCCCTTCCCATCATGTCATTTCATGCACAAATTTTTAAATCTATTTTTGTATTATATTTGTAAATAGTCACAAATTTTTATGTACATTTGGGGCGTTTTGTAGGTCCCTGGTATGGTTTTTGCGGTATTTTGGTGTACGATATGTATGAGTGTTGATGGACAAATTCTTATGGTGATTGAGAAAATTGTAACGTATGTATGGGTCGTGAATCCGATTAGCTAGGTATAAGATAGAGTACTGAAGACCACCCCAAGTTTTGTACCCCCACCCATTTTTCGGCCTTGTGCCATAATTCTTTGTAATTAAAGAATAAATAAAACTACCCATTCCCCCCCAGACTTTTGTTTGTGTGGTGAATGGCAAAAAGACCAAAAAGAAGCTCTTGTTCCTTCGTGATATTAGCTATCATTTTGGGTCTTTGGGTTTGCTTGCATTCCAGCCCGAGTTTATTGCTCGGGCCAGCGCAAAGTAGCGTCTCATTAACGCGAAACACCGGATTGCAACTACCCTGGTGTTCGGCCACTTTGGTGGCAATGGCCTGTAATAGGCCGGAAGAAGTCGGTCCTCCCACCACGGCCTCGGTGGGAGGGAAAGAGGGAGACTGGAGTTTACCACCTAGGATCGACCCTCTTCGGAAGTATCAGCAGCATCTCCCATACCTTCTACCTCTGGGTGGAATGGAGGTAGAATCATTACTAAGGGAGAGGAGTACTACGCTCAAATGAACTTGAAGTACGCGGAATTTATCAAGGAAGCAGAACTGGTTTCGGTCCCTGAACAGTTAGCTCTAATAGAAGCCCGAATAATTACCTTGATAACAAAGGACCTTAAAACACATAAGCTAATTGGGGTCCCCAGGGACGTGTTTGAAGAAAGTATTAAAGCATTGAACATCAAAGCCAGGGCCGTAGCGAGGAGGGGCGGTGCCATGTGGGACGTCCTGCTTGGATCTGCAGGGGAGGCGAAGGCCCTAATGGGAGTAGTCATGGAAACTAAGACTCTCCAAATCCATACGGAGTATATGGGCACTAAGAAACTCAAAATTACCCTGCATGGCGTCCCAATGGACATCGCCGAGGACCATATCGGTGCCTTTTTTGCCGGATATGGCAAAGTGTCAGAAGTCTCCTCGCTACGGTCAAAGGCAGGCTTCTTAACGGGTGACATGACCCTCCAAGTGACCTTGACGAAGGAGAGGATTGAAAAGATCCCCAACATCATTACTTGCAGGGGTCGCAAGATATTCGTGATTGTGGAGGGAAGAAAGCCGGCCTGTTGGGTCTGTGGGGCGGCGGAACATGTTGCCAAGACTTGCCCGACTAAGAACCCGCCCCCAAAGGCCCAAACAGCCAAGCAGCCGCAGCAAGAAGAAAAGGCAGGGGGAAAGGAGACGACTAAGCCTGCAACACCAACTCCAGCTCAGACGGGCAATAAGGAGGGCGAGTGGCAGGTGGTCGGTAGAAGGAAGGCAAAGACTCCTTCTCCGGCAAAGACGTCGCCACCCGTCAAGACGCCTCCAAAACAGACTCCGGCAAAAGCAGCATCCCCGGCTAAGCAGAAGGCGTGCCTGGCAAAAGCGCCGCCTCTGGGCGGGGGGGCCGGAAAAACAAAAGGAGCCCCCGGTAGAGGTCTCCCCTCCGCCGAAACGCCGGCCAAACATGAACAGAAGATGAGTCTCTCCCCCAAGAAGGTGGAAGAAATGGACGTGGAAAGGTCGGCGTCCTTAAAACGTGGGAGAGACGACGAAGAGGAGCATCATGAAAAACCCAAGAGTCGACGGAGGAGTAGGAGCGTGGAACGAAGAAAACACAGGGACAAATGCTCATCACTTCCGGTCTCCCCAATTAGGTGCTCCTACGCGCAGAAAGCCAGGAGCCTACCCTCTTCTCCACAGAAGGTGTCCCAGTCCCCGACCTTTGAGCTGACCCCCCCTGAAAAGATCCACTACTCCCGCTCCCTCCCCTTCTCCTGTTCCTGCCCCTACCCGACATAAAAAGAAAATTCCCCTTCCGCATGGGGATGCCCTCATGAAAATCAACGAGAGCATTGTGTCAGAATGGTCGTCGCAGAGGAGAAACTTACTGAAACCGCTTCTTAAGCTCACTTCGGTCAAGGGACTATCCACGGACGACCCTAAAACTTCTCTTCCCAGTCTCAGGCGTCATTACCCTGATACGTAACACAGGAGGCAAATCTGGGACCACATAGCCCAGGTAAAAAAACATTACCCAAATATTAGAATGGTGCAGGAAGGCACCCCCGAATTAAAGAAAATGGCTAGAAATTGTGCTGGGAGGTTCCCCATTTTGATCCACCCATGCTTATATAGGGTAATAAAACTCACTTACCCTACGGACGTCGGCGGTATTGTCCTGGACGGACGGATTACGTCCGATGTTGGTACAGGGTCCCTAGGACAGTCCGTCGGGGTCCTTAGTGCCACCAGAGATTTTTTCCCGTATGTGATTAGTGCCGTTGTTGCATGTTTTTCTTTTTCTTTTTCAGGATCTAAGAAAATGTCTATTAAGATAGCCAGTTTGAATGCGTATGGCCTGAGGGATCGGGGCAAGGCGGCTCGCCTGCTTCGTGACTCCTTGTCGTACGGCGTGGATGTGGCCGCGATCCAAGAGACTCACTTTGTTTGCGAAGTCGACTCGTGGTATGATGACGACTTTGTCGTTTATTCAGCATATGGGAGCCGGCGGGCCAGAGGTGTTTCTTTGCTGGTTAAGCGTACCCTGGACGCGAGGGTTGACCTTGTCCATGTCGGTGCCGAGGGCCGGCTGATCGTGGCCGATATTGCAGTGAAAAGCAAGTCGTTCCGGCTGATTGCGGTTTATGCGCCCAATGTTCAAGGTGAGCGTGTCTCTTCTTTCGGCTGTTGGAGCCCTTCATGGTGCATTCAACACGGCTAATCTTAGTTGGGGACTGGAATGCCATCCTAACCCCCAAATGGGATAGAGGGAGGGGCGCTAGCGGGTGGAGTGGTGATCGTAGCCTGGTCAATCTTGTCGGCGATTTTGGTCTCGTCGATAGATACCGGGTCGATCATCCGGAAGGGAGCATGTGGACGTGGACGCGTAGTTGGCCCTCTACCCGGGTATCAGCGTACCTGGATAGGGTGTTAGTGAGAGAAGCCGATATAGACTTCTTAGAATGTCCAACGTTCCACTGGTTAGGCCACACGGATCACAACTCGTTTGTGCCCGTGTGGTGTTAGATTTTAGGCCTAGGTTGGCTGGTTATTGGAAGCTCAACCAGTCCTTACTGGACAGGCGGGACTTTCGTGACCAGCTGACAAAACTAGTTCAGCGGGCGTTAATTGGGCGAGTCATTGGGAGTAAGTGGTGGGTTAGTCTTAAGGACTCCATTAGGTCTTTCGCCACCAAATATAGCCAGCGGCTCAACCTAGATAAGGCTGCGGAGGCAAAGACACTTAGAGCTAATTTCGCCCGGGCGGAGGCTGGTGGGATTCCTAGAAATAGCCTTAGCCAGGAGGCCCTGGAGCGTTCGACTAGCGGGCGCTACATGGGCCAGGTAATTAGGGCTAAGTTAAGCAAGATGTCTTCCGAAGCTGTGAAAATGGGCGCGGAACTGCGCAAGGAAGAAATTCGCCGAGCAGGCGACCGGTACATTCGAGAGGTACGCGACCCGGAGGGACATCTCCTTAGGTCGACCGACGACATGTGCGAGGCGTTCCGGCAGCATTTCGAACACCGATTTACCAAGGAGCCTGGTCTCCGTGACGAGGACTTTCGCAGCTATTTGGCTGACTTTCCCCGGCTTCTGCCGGCTGAAGCGGCTAGCTGCGAAGGGGAGATTACGGAGGACGAAATCTACGTGGCTTTGAAGAAGGTCGGCAGTGGCAAGTCGCCAGGTTTGGATGGTTTGCCCTATGAATTGTACTTGAGGATGTCGCACCTTTTGTCCCGCTCTTGGCAGTCGTGTTCAACCACTGGTTTCGGCGGGGGTCCATCCCCGGTCGGACCGCAGGGGCGTGATCACGCTGTTGAAAAGACAAGAAGGTTGGGAGGGAACTAGACGATTACAGGCCCATAACTCTGCTAAACTATAGAGTTAAAGATTTTGGCAAGATCCTGACGAATCGCTTGCAGCTAGTTGCCGAGTCTCTGTTGGAACCGGATCAGACTTGTTCTGTGAAGGAGAACAATTCAAAACAACCTGCACTTGATTCGCACGATCATAGAGGGTGTAGAAGACGACGATGAGGCCGCGCTGATCCAATTTAGATCAGTCCAAGGCATTTGATAGGATTGACCATGGCTACCTGGCTGCTGTCCTGCAGGCCTTCGGATTCAAACCCGACTTCAGCCGCTGGATTAGCCTTCTGTATCGCTCCCCCGGAGCTGTGGTACAGGTGAACGGGAAGCTGTCGGGCGCTTTCGCGCTGTCTAGGTCGGTCCGACAGGGGTTGTCCACTGTCTTCTCTTATGTCTTGGCGTTGGAGCCCCTCCTTCGCCGGCTAAGGGACGAGACGGGCAGTCCGGTCTGCGTGGGAGTGAAGTCCCTGGCGGAGCTCGAGCCAGGGTTTCTGCGTACGCCGATGACGTAACGACCTTTGTGTCCTCCCGCAGGGACATAGGGGAGGCGGTACACCAGGCGCTTGTACGGTACGAGAAGGTGACGGGGGCCCAGATAACTGCGACCAAGTCATCCGGCTTGCGGTTAGGTGCCTGGAAGAGTTTCCCTCCCGGGGCCCTTCAGCTGGACGGACGGGCCGGTCAAGCTCCTCGGAGTTTGGTTCGGTCCGGACTTACAGCTGGAGAAAAACTGGTCAGAAGTACTGGCAAAGGTCGGCGCGTCGGTCAAGATTTGGCGTCGACGGGGTCTCTCCGTGAAGGGCTTGGCGGAGGTGTGTAACACATACCTCTTTCCCATGATCCTTTACCGGCTGTCAGTACTTCCTTTGTGACGATCATGAGAAGGCGCTCGAGCGTTTGCTTCTTCCTGTCTTTGGAGAGGACGCAAACACATGGTCGACAAAGGAGTCTGTTGCCTCCGTCCGTGTCAAAGGGGGATGCCACACTTGAGGAGCCACGTGCTCGCTTCAAGGTTGGCATTCCTCAGGCGCACGTTAGAGGAAGATCGGTTGCTTGCGGGGGGTAGTGAGGGACGTTCCCTTGCCTTACCATCACGCCCCCGACCCTATGGCTGACCGTCAGGCCTTGGGTGCGACCGAAATTCCTCCTCGAATCTGTGACTTTCAGGCCATTCCACGGTCAATTGACCTTTCAGCCTAGGAAAATCTTCTATCGGGGATTAGTGGAGGGTGCCGTGAAGGATAAGCTGTGGAGTAAGCTCGGCATGTCGAGAGTGGAGTACCGCTCTCATTGGTCTTGGGCGCCAGGTGCAGATTGGCTCAGCAACTCTGAGTTTTCTCTGACCTGGCGATTGGCTCGGAATGGTTTGTCTCTCAATGACAAGCGTTTCGCAATGGGCCTGGCGGATTTGCCAGATTGTGAGCGTTGCAACCTTGGAATCAAGGAGACGTCTGCGCACGCCTTCTTCCATTGTTCGCGCGTTCGCCCGTTGTGGGCGCGTGTCGGCGAGTTGACTGCTCGCTATCGCGCCGCGGGAGCTCGTGCTCATTGATCGCGCATACGCTGTGGACAATGTGTTGCCCCCGTACTCTGGAGTGAAGCGGATGGTGTTTCTGACGCTGCTGGCTTCGGCTAGAATGGTGATATGGACGACGCGACTGGAGGAAGTCTTGCGGGGCGGTCGTCTTTCGGATCAGGATCTAATCCGATATTTTGAGCACCAGCTCAAAATGAAGATTAGAACTGAACGGAAACGGCTGCACCCGACAGACTTTTGCGAAAGGTGGATACATGCAGCGAGCCTGGTTCGTGTGACCGGGGCTAGCCTTGATTTTCTTTTTTAGATCTGCTAATCACATCGGGGGGGGATTCCTTTGGAACCCTTCCCGTGGTTAAGGTAGAAATTCTTTTGTGTACCTAGTTAATGTGAGTGTATGGGTTGTCCTAGCCTGTTCCCGGCTCCAATGCTTTTGTTATGATCCAGTTCGAGATCCCCTTTGTCCATCGTTATTTTGTCCCGTTTTACTCTCGGCTGGGTCAGCCTTATATATTCCCCAGTCCAATTTATTTTTAACCTGCTTCTCCCATCCCCTGTAGAAAGAGAGCTACTTGATTTTGCCTTTTAAGGCAGAATACAGTGGCCTCTTTAATTATGAGGGTGTGTTTGGGTCTTACTAACACTATGTATATGTTTTCATTTGACATTGTTTTTGTTTTGGGGTTTTTTGTTTCTTCATTCCCCCTTCCCATCATGTCATTTCATGTATAAATTTTTAAATCTATTTTTGTATTATATTTGTAAATAGTTACAAATTTTTATGTACATTTGGGGCGTTTTGTAGGTCCCTGGTATGGAGTTTGCGGTATTTTGGTGTACGATATGTATGAGTGTTGATGGACAAATTCTTATGGTGATTGAGAAAATTGTAACGTATGTATGGGTCGTGAATCCGATTAGCTAGGTATAAGATAGTGTACTGAAGACCACCCCAAGTTTTGTTCCCCCTCCCATTTTTTCGGCCTTGTGCCATAATTCTTTGTATTTAAAGAATAAATAAAACTAGCCATCCCCCCCCAGACTTTTGTTTGTGTGGTGTTTGGCAAAAAAACCAGAGCGAAGCTTTTGTTCCACCGTGATATTAGCTATCAATTTGGTTTTTGGGTTTGTTGCATTCCAGCCCGAGTTTATTGCTCGGGCCAGCGCAAAGTAGCGTCTCACAACGCGAAACACCGGATTGCAACTACCTGGTGTTCGGCCACTTTGGTGGCAATGGCCTGTAATAGGCCGGAAGAGTCGGTCCTCCCACCACGGCCTCGGTGGGAGGGAAAGAGGGAGACTGGAGTTTACCACCTAGGATCGACCCTCTTCGGAAGTATCAGCAGCATCTCCCATACCTTCTACCTCTGGGTGGAATGGAGGTAGAATCACTACTAAGGGAGAGGAGTACTACGCTCAAATGAACTTGAAGTACGCGGAATTTATCAAGGAAGCAGAACTGGTTTCGGTCCCTGAACAGTTAGCCCTAATAGAAGCCCGTATCATTACCCTGATAACAAAAGACCTTAAATCACATAAGCTAATTGGGGTCCCCTAGGATTCTTTTGAAGAAAGTATTAAAGCATTGAACATCAAAGCCAGGGCCGTAGCGAGGAGGGGCGGTGCCATGTGGGACGTCCTGCTTGGATCTGCAGGGGAGGCGAAGGCCCTAATGGGAGTAGTCATGGAAACTAAGACTCTCCAAATCCATACGGAGTATATGGGCACTAAGAAACTCAAAATTACCCTGCATGGCGTCCCAATGGACATCGCCGAGGACCATATCGGTGCCTTTTTTGCCGGATATGGCAAAGTGTCAGAAGTCTCCTCGCTACGGTCAAAGGCAGGCTTCTTAACGGGTGACATGACCCTCCAAGTGACCTTGACGAAGGAGAGGATTGAAAAGATCCCCAACATCATTACTTGCAGGGGTCGCAAGATATTCGTGATTGTGGAGGGAAGAAAGCCGGCCTGTTGGGTCTGTGGGGCGGCGGAACATGTTGCCAAGACTTGCCCGACTAAGAACCCGCCCCCAAAGGCCCAAACAGCCAAGCAGCCGCAGCAAGAAGAAAAGGCAGGGGGAAAGGAGACGACTAAGCCTGCAACACCAACTCCAGCTCAGACTGGCAATAAGGAGGGCGAGTGGCAGGTGGTCGGTAGAAGGAAGGCAAAGACTCCTTCTCCGGCAAAGACGTCGCCACCCGTCAAGACGCCTCCAAAACAGACTCCGGCAAAAGCAGCATCCCCGGCTAAACAGAAGGCGTGCCTGGCAAAAGCGCCGCCTCTGGGCGGGGGTCCGGAAAACAAAAGGAGCCCCCGGTAGAGGTCTCCCCCTCCCGCCGAAACGCCGGCCAAACATGAACAGAAGATGAGTCTCTCCCCCAAGAAGGTGGAAGAAATGGACGTGGAAAGGTCGGCGTCCTTAAAACGTGGGAGAGACGACGAAGAGGAGCATCATGAAAAACCCAAGAGTCGACGGAGGAGTAGGAGCGTGGAACGAAGAAAACACAGGGACAAATGCTCATCACTTCCGGTCTCCCCAATTAGGTGCTCCTACGCGCAGAAAGCCAGGAGCCTACCCTCTTCTCCACAGAAGGTGTCCCAGTCCCCGACCTTTGAGCTGACCCCCCTGAAAAGATCCACTACTCCCGCTCCCTCCCCTTCTCCTGTTCCTGCCCCTACCCGACATAAAAAGAAAATTCCCCT
>JBBBDQ010026373.1:0-15813 GCA_037127315.1 Ascarosepion bandense | reverse complement strand
CTGTTGGAGAAAGAAGTTACGCTTTATTTATTGGTTTCACCAAAGGGTGGGACTGAAGGCGAATCTAGTATCCTTGCAAATTCGTGGCTTGTGGGCACCAGTGATCTAAGTTCATCGGAGCAGAAGCCGTGAAAGTATTTATAGAAAGACACAGGGCCGGGGCCCTGCCATGGGAGAGATCAAGTAATTGTCCGCCAAGTTGGTATCTATCACATTACAAGAGACCTCCTTCTGAACCTTATCGAAGCTCTGAGGAGAATAGCAGGGGAAAACGACCAGATATGGCAGCAGTATTCAATGCACGGGCGGATGGTAGATTTGTAAATGTAGAGACAGATTTAGATGAAAAAACTTGGCCCATGACAGAGAACTGATTTTTCATAGCAGCGGATTTAGCAATGGATTCGATATAGTCATTCCATTTGAGGTCCGAAAGGCAGACCAAGGAGTGCAGGTTTTACCTTCGGAGGCAAGTCTGGTCCATGCTAATGGGAGGTAGGTGAGATTGTCGATGGCGAGCACTGACAGTAGCTTCAATGAGAAGCATTTTCAAAATTTACTAGCCATTTTCTTTACCCCAGTCCAGTATGGATTGAGGTCTTTTTCAATCTCATTTGGGTGAGTTTTAGCTTGACGGCCCATACCAGATTTTTGTTGGAGGTGAGAGTAAACTGTGGTGTCAATGGCGTACAAACCCATTTGGGTTCTTATGGAATCAGGGAGATCAGCTAATATAGTACTGTAGGGAAGAGGTAGGACCTAAGATGGAGCTCTGGGGACACCTGCGTTTGTATGGTAGTTCTGAGAGGCATGTCCGTTTAATACCACTTTCATTGTGTTATTAGAGAGGAACAGACTGATTAGTTCAAACAAAATGCCTCCAGTTATACCATAGCTCCAGTTTTACAGAAGGCCAGCATGCCAAACTCTGTCGAACGCCTTAGATATATCCAATGCAACGGTTCGAGCTTCGCTATCTTCGTCGAGGCTCTTGGCATATGTACTTGCGATGACGTTAGCATATCAGCAGACCTGGTGAAGTGGAAACCATATTGTTTGTCTGAGAGGAGTCTGCAGTTGCAGGGAGATGCTGAAACTCATTCTAAGGTTGGATAATGGTTTCTGAACACTTTGCCAAAAGATCGAAGAAGAAGGCTGATAGGGCGGTACTGCAGGTCAGAGGACGAAAAGCTTTAAATATAAAATTCAGAGGAAGATTTCAACAGGCAGGAAAGTGAAGCAGAGGCAGGAAGAAGAGCTTAGAAAGGATAGAGGAGAGTTCAGTAATACTTTTAAGACTATGGTTGGGATTCCGTCACCACCGCTCGCTTTGTGAGGGTCAAGTTTTAAGATTATTTTAGAGACAAGCGCGAAGGTGTATCGTGGACATCATTCAGTTGTGCCTCGGTTTCAGGTGAGAAGTTGTAAAACTCCAGATGAGTCCACTCGAATTCACCCAGAATCTGCGGGCAAAAACATTAACCTTATCTGCTGGGGAGGTGGAATTTCAAATTTGTTGATTAGCGGGGGTATTGTGGACTTGCTCATAAGAATTTTTACAGAGTCGCTAGTAGTCTTAGAGCCGAATTTAGAGCATGCTATGCGTTGCTTCATTCTGGCAGCAAACAACATCTTAGTTTACACATCCTTTTACACCTCTATTATGAGCGAAGCGAAAAAGGCGTTTGTTTTGTTCCGACGCATAGTTACGATAGAGTCGGAAGAAATGATTCCGGTGGGTAACAGCACGCCGAGCAAGCGGGTGAGAACCATGGAGACGAATGAGATCGGCTAGGTTCCCTAGCAGGGAGGAAGGATCGATGCCAGCCTTAACCCAGGAGGAGACCTTTGATGCACATTCTTCGATGGGAAGACTCAAAGACATTGTTCCAAGGATGTCACAGAGGAAGTCTCGGAACGAATCCCAGTCTGCTCTTTGATAGCAGTAGGATATTCTACTTGTCTGTGTTTCAAGTGGGTCGGGCGGGGAGTGGAGTGAAATATTGACGGACACCACAGTGTGTGGCTGAGTTTCGTGGGGCGGGTATTGTCTGGTAGTGCAAGAGTCTGGGATAAAGTGAAGCAGAGGTCTAGAAGTGAGTCCCTTCCGTTAGGGTTGTCGGAGAAACGCGTGGGGAAGTCCACTACTTGCGTAAGGGACGGTGATTGAAAAGTTCATGGTGTGGACACCAGCAGCGTCAGTGAGCATGTTCGGCCACTTGGTGTGGTGGGCGTTAAAGTCACCAAACACGAATACATGGGCAGAGGGAGGTAGAAATGTATTTGTCTATATTGTCAGAAATAATGTCAAGTAACGAACAGTCAGGGGAGGAAGGAGAGCGGTAGAGGGTGAAGAGAAATAATCGAGCTGAGAAGCAGAGGCGGAAGCACATGAAAGAATGATCTGGGATTCAAAAAGATGACACCCTAGCTAAAGGAAGGTGTTCGCCGACATAGACACCAAGCTCAAGTATATGAACACTGGAGTCCTTCTGGAAGGAGGGGAAGGAGGCTGAACACTGCAGCATTATTTGCTTTTAAGTCGTGATAAAAGACAAGTCATGAGGAATTAGGGGGACAAATTCACCTCTTCCCAACTGATTTTGTTCTTTAAGTTTAGAACTGAAAAGACTTCCCATCAGAATTTGGCAGAAAGTGGATGAGTCTCTGTGTTTGTATAGAGGAAGAGAAATGTTTTAGTGACACTCTCAGCTGGTTAGACATTAGGATATTGTCTTTACTGAACTGAACATTAGAAGCCCTGTATAAATTGTAAGTATCGATTTGTTTTTGTCTTTACATCTTTTAAGTTTACTTAACTAGGAGATGGGAAGTCATTAGCTTCCTTAATTCTTCCCATTTACTTTAGTTTAATTTCTCCTCTATAGACGACCAGAGATATCATTTAGCTGATTAATGTGGGACGTATTTTTGTATTTCGGTTTTGATTTTCGTTCTAGTTGAGGGAGTGATTAACATGAGTGTTTTTCTATTATTAAAGTCCTACTACTAAGTACAGATAATTGATGTTTCTGTTACAGTATTAAACTTATTTTTGTTTTTGTACTTCAACACTATTTTACATCATATTGTAAACATCATTAAGGGTTATATTTTTAAATTGTTGTTTCATTCCCTCCACCCACAGACAAGAATTGTACATATGGGAGGTATATTTAGAATTTCATGAGATTCTGATATTTTGGTGGCTGCAGTAAGAATGGCAAGTAAGAATGTGTTGTTTTGCATCAGGAATATTGTGAGCATGCTTTGTCAGTAATTGTCTCCAGGTAAGTTTAATTATAAGACAGAAGATCAACCTTTTCCTCGTCCTCTGTTTTTGGCCTTGTGCTGTTACTTCTGTAAATTTTACAGATTAAATATCACTCTTCAAGCAGTACCTGTGAGACTCTTGCTATAAGGCAGTACTAGATTGGTAACAAGGTCTCATCAATTTAAAATTGAGTTGGCTTGAAATAATCGTTTGTTTTATGCAAACACTTACTTTTTCTGTAATTATCACCTGTGAAATTCTCTTGATCCATTTTTCCACTCCTACTATAATAGTAAAAAATTCAGCCGCAATGTCAATCCATAGATATTGTTCTCCCGATTTATTTTTCTTGTACTCGCTTCTTAGTTGTGTTTCTGTTTAATTCTTCTGCACCCAATAAACTTTGTCTCTCAGTGGCTTTAACACTAAAAGTTATACCTGGTGGACGGATTAAAAAGATAGATAGATAGATAGATAGATAGATAGATAGATAGATAGATAGATAATGGCTATCAACAGGTTAGTACATAGACATGGACATGTATAAAGACATATATATATGTATATATATATATATATATATATATATATATATATATATATATATATATATAGAAAAGAATATTAATAAAAGTTTGAATTTAAAATGTACATTTTTTAAATAGTATTTGTTTATTTTTAAAAAAAAATTATTTATAAAAATAAATAAATACTGTTAAAAAAAGTACATTTTTTAAATTCAAACTCTTTATTAATATTCTTTCCTATACATATTAAGACAGTATACGTGGATGATCATCACTATATATATATACACACACACACACACACACACACACACACTATATTATTAATATTAGACCACCCCAAACAGTTTTGAAAATGATGTATTTCATACTATTTTTAGTATTTATTTCCTAGTGAATAATTGTAAATGAAAATAGAATTGTTCCTTTGTTAATAGTGCCTACTAAATATGCATCAGATAATTTATAAATACTTTAATAATTACCTATATTGCACTTAATTAATGAACGAATAAAATTTAAAGATTCTACCTATTCATTTTTACTTCATTGCCTTGCAGAATTTTACAAAAGCAATAATTAACAAAGAATCATTCTATTTACTTTCCATAACAAATACTAAAAGTATATGAAATAGTATTCATTTTGAAAAACTGGGTGGCCTAATAATTATGTAATGGTAGTGTATATAGATGGGAATATTATTCAGATTAGAAAACGTTAAAATGGAAACAATAAATTATTGTTCGGCAGGAATGCTTACGAATATACTCGTTAGAGAGATTTATACATATATTGGTTATGAACAAGCAAATATCGACCGAATTGCTGCTACGAGCAACAAGTTTTTGTTGAGGGCTGAAACCAAAAACACATTTCTATGTACATTTTCGTTCAGATGAACTTACGTTTGAACATTCTGTATACCGTTAATTGATTTCAATAGGCAATAAATTGCGGATTAATAGATAGATAAATAGATATATAGGAAAGATTTAGATAGATAGATAGATAGATAGATAGATAGATAGATAGATAGATAGATAGATAGATAGATAGATAGATATGAACAGACTAAGATAGAGAGTAATGTTGTTTAATGCATATGTTTGCGTATTTAAATCGGCCAGTCAATTAAGTGATACTTGCATACATGACTTGGTGATACATCTAAACAGACATGACTGACTAGGCAAAATTTTCTCAGTTGAAGGTAATTTTCTACTGCGGTAGACTGCCAACCAAGATTTAAAATTAATCGTCTGGTTATTTAACCTAGAAAGAAGAGATAGCTTTATACCAGAGTATTTGCAAATAGAAATTTGAACTCGGCTCTCCGATTATCATTCTGTTTTCTAGATATCTATTGCACCACAATGCACATCCCGTATTTGAATACATATGTAAAAACATTCCTACATGAATATAGCTATCAGAATATCAGTACAATTCCCAGAAAAGCACTTTTATTGTATTTTAAAATCCGTTTACTCACCTCACCTCGTGGTCTATTTCTAAACAACCTGAAAGCAATACCATAAAAATGTTTAAATATCAGTTTAATAATCAATAAGTCTTTTGAATTATTTTCCTGAAATAAAAATATATACATTTGTATAAAATGTTAATGCGACAGGTGATAAAAATGAGGTTAGCAAAGGTTAAGTTTTCATGAGTTATGTCCCCTTTTCCTAAGTCTATGTCGTTTATTCATTATTTGTTTGACTCTGCTTTTCTTAGCAGACAACTCAAGTTGAATCAATACATAAATTAGGCCCCGCTGGTTTATGAATGTATCAGTGGTTGGAATACTCCTACATTTTAGGCATATTTATTTAGCATTAAATATGTTTTATCCACCACATTTATACTACTACTACTACATTAAGACGAAAAAAAACAGTATAGTATGAATTAAAAGGTTCAAAACTTAATAAAATAAACTTTTTTTTCCATCAAAATGTTTATATTATTAAGAAGAAGATCAAAAGTAATTATTTATTTTAAAAAAAATTGATCAACTTTTTTAATATGTCTTTGAAATTTTGGCAGAAAATTTTGTTTTGATTTGAGTAAGTGTTGCAGAAAATGTTACAACTGTTTACAATCGATCACGTAATTTTACGTAACTACTTTTTTTTCATAAATACATTAATTTGGAAATTTTCGCAAAAATCAACACTGTTTAATAATAAACTTTCAGTACTCATTCACAAATTAATTAAATTATTTTGAAATTATTATGTTTTACATATCTTGGTGAATTTTTTTTTTAATCTGTTACCCCTCCTCCACGTAACTAATGAAATTTTAATATATATTAATTGCTTCAAATTATTTTTTATTAGTTAACGTAGGACTCATCGGGGAATTAAATCATTCATTTTTTTTTATTTTATATTTTTCAGCACTATCCTAAAATCTGCTCCAAAGAATAAATAAAAAATGTATTAAAACTCTTATATAATTTAATTTGATACTTTTTTAATTGCTGGAATAAATAATAATAATTATATGACAATCTTGAAAAAAGCCACACTTAAAACTTTAAAAGAATTGTTTTCATTTTTTTGTAACAGTAATTCATAAAGTTTAAAAACTTTAAAAATATTTTAAAGAACTGACATCCTTCTTTTTTTAGTTAAGAATGATGGTTATATTGCTTCATTTGAAAATTGAAAGTTTAATAAATTTTCACCAAATATATTTTCAAAATATTAAAAACGTAGAAAAGAAGCAATAGTTCATTTAAGTACGATGTTCCATTGGGGTCATAACAAGTTTCCATAGTCAATGTATTTGGGTTTAGAAGTTAACAAGTGTTTTGAATTATTCCCCTTACATGGAAAACGACACATACTGCACTTTGATTTTGATTCAAGTCTCTTCAGGATGTTTGATAAACTCAACAGCTTGTTGCAAGTCATTCCTTAAACATTTAAAGTGTCGCTACATTTTACTCTGATTTTCAATTTTGTTAAAAAATAGTAACGGTAGAAATTCACAATTTCTTGGATAAAAATTTCAAAAGAATATAAAAATTGATATTAAAAGTAAACATTTATAAATGCCGCAACATTTTACAAAAAATTATTGAGTTACACTACGTTATTTTCATTTGTTATTATTGTAAAAAAATTTAAATGAGAGATTTATATTATTTTAATTCTTATTTTTCATAAAAACATCTTCAAACGTAAGCCTACGAAGCTGAACTAACAAAAATTCCGCTACTATGGATAATTGCTGAAATCAAAATTAAATTTTTAATTTTAACATAGTTAAAAAAAACAAAAAAAAAACGATTTTTATGGCTACATTTATACAAATTGTCTTCCATATTTTTGGGCTGATACAGTAAATCATCAACTATCGGCTGCTGATAAGGTGATGACAGCTGTGATAACAAGGCTACTGCACTGATAAATGTTGAAACATTTTAAGCAGTAAGCATTTAATTTTTGTTTCAAGTCAACTTAAAGTAAGGTTAAATCAAAATTTCGAAGAAAATGTGCCAACGAGATGTATTTTATTTTTGTGTGATTTTTGAAACAGAGAATTGGCTTCTGTTTACAATCGATGAAAAATGGCAAAATTTTGATTTAAAAACTTTTTTTAATTTAGAAAATTTTTTATTCTGATCAATGTAATTTCGGTTTGAAATACCAGGCATTTTGTTTATCAATTACACATTTTCAAATTTAATCCTCGGTATTCCAGGGGTAAAGCCAATTTTTGTAACCTTGAACATAATTATTTATTTTTAAAATTTCAATTAAATTGAAGTATAGAAAAATGAGTAGAGGCTTAACAGATGACGTTGACAGTAAACTTCAGGCTTTTAATTATCCCACAACAGGTTCCCAATACCTGCTGCGGTAGACTGCTGTTGTACAAGGCTACAGAACCAAGCCTGCTCTGTTATTTAACCCATAAAGGATAAGAAACGGATTAATACCTGCTCCAAAGGTATTAGTGTGTACACTATGTGTGTATCTAACTAGAATTCACGGGAAATAGATAGATAGATAGATAGATAGATAGATAGATAGATAGATAGATAGATAGATAGATAGATAGATTAGAGAATATATATATGTATGTTTACTGACCTGTATAGTAGAAAATTGTATATTGACACAGAAACAATGATACAACCTTTCCATATCTGTAACATAAAATTAAATATATTTATATGTTTTTGTCAATCTTACTCAAATACATCAAATTTTTAGTTTTTTATGAAATATGAAGACATACCTAATTCAAAATCTTTGTGTTCACATGCAACACGTTATCAGTCAGTGCAATATATGTTTTAAATTTCGAATAAAGTATTAGCTTTCACACTTCATGAAAATGCCTTGAAAATTATTCCGTGTCCATTTTATCGCAAAAATTTATTTGTCTTTTATTTCTTGAGTAAGATTTTTTACCTTCGATATAATTAAAATTTTTGTTTGGCTGTAAGAGTTTTTGCAAAAATTTGAATCTTCGTGTCTGCAATAAGATGGAGGGTCAAAATGGCGATTTTTCCAATGACCCCCGCTTTTATTTTAACTTCCATCAGTCCTCGGAAATGCCATTTTTTTTATACAGATGATTACTGTTGTAATAAACTTAGAGGTGCATGAGTGAAAGTGAATTTGTTACATTTTTTTGTTCTTGAGAATTTAAAGTGTATATTAAATACTATTTATTTATTAGAATGTTTATTTTTAAGAACAATTTTATATTTACTGCTTTCAAAACAAAGAACAAAAATTATTTAAAAACTAATTGATATTTATCATTTATCAATTTATACAGAATTTTTAAATAAAACAATTCCCAAATTTACAAACATTCTACTAAATATTGGCACTTTGTGTGAATCAACTATAAGAAATGCTCTTTTATTTACAGTTTGCCAAATGTATGTGCTCGTGAGTGTCAAATTCTCCAAGGCCTCTGACCTCAACATATTTTGCAGAATTTCAATTTTCTCTACTATACATTTCCTTCTGTTTCCATTTGTTTCAAATTTCCTTGTTTCATCCACATTCAGTCCTGTAATTCTAGATCCTTGTATTTCCTCTGTTACGCTCCTGAATTCTTTTCTTCATCTGTGAGGAAACTGTCGATAATTCACCGTTTGACTTTTCAGGAATAATAAGTAGTCCTCTTCGAATAACTTGACAAAATTTCTTGAATATTCATGACTTTGAATAATCATTGTCCTCACGCATAATTACACAACTCCGATGGGTTTTTTTAGTGACGATTAATTGCTTCTCAATATCGTGACTCATTTAACGGTTATTTGCAGACAACATATATCTTTCTTTTTCCTTTTCGTATGACTAAATAACTTACGATTTTGAGCGTCAACTATCGTACTCCTTTCGAAGAACGATATGTAGAATGATTCCATAATATTTTCCCCTGTTATCAAAAGGTCACCAGTTTTCAACGTTTATCTGAAGTTTTTTCTTGAATTTAGTGGGCACCTGTAGAAGGACCAATATTATATAACAGTTCATAATTTTTTCGTAAACGAGATTTTCTTTTTCAATATTTACATCACTGTTGAAAATATTTCCGAGATATGAAAATTGTGTACTTGTTTTATTTTGGTTACGACAATTTGTAGTTCATATCTTAGCCTGTTTCTTTTGCTGAAAACCAGAGATGCTGTTCTCCTAAATGTTTAATACGTTCTTCTTGCTTTCCTTCTCTCTTCAGAAGATCCGTAGTTTTTCAGGTGTTAGCTCCAAACACTGTGTCATATGCATATTTTGAATCGTTTATGGTCGATAATAATAACCTATGAATTTCTGAATTTTTAGGATCGCCTCACTGTAAATTTTGAACAAATCCGCCGAGAAGACTTTTGAGACTTGCTAATTTATTTTTTGTATATTCACTTTCTATCCGTATTTTGGTGGTTCTGGATTATCTAATATATTCTCTAAACAAATCAAGTTTATTAATCATTTCAACAATTCGTCTAGTCTTATACATTTTTTCGTTTCAGGAAGATTTTCAGTAAAAATCAGGATTTGAATTATTTAATAAAAATACAAACTGTATCAAATATTCATCATAATACAGCTTATAGAGATACATCGTCGAATCTTTAGCGGGTGCTTTTTGTATGTTATTTTTCCTTTTTTTTTTTTGTGGGAGATGGAACCGAATCATGTAAACTGAGTTCAAATTCCAACTGATTGTTATCCTTCAACTTTAGACATTCTAGAAATGCAACACCTTATTACACCTTGCAAATTAATTGTCGAAACGAATAATGTCTTCTTAGGATTCACATATTCCGACGTATACGTCATCTATTGAAAAGTATTTTTTTTCCGATCGCATTTTCTTTTACGTTTTGACTGATGGATCCAGTTTGTTCTTCGCTTGATGTCACGACTGACAGTTGTCGCTAACAATATCCGCGATCTCTCTGTAAGGCTTGTAGTGCGTCCGTGAAGCGTTACAATTTTCATGCTTCCTGGGAGTAACGTCTCTTGCAGACAATGGTCATAGGACAACTAAGTCGAAATAACAGTGCTCAAAGTAAAAAATCTTATGCTACAATTGTATTTAAAGTAATATTTTAAGACCAAACAAATTTAATTAACTCTAAAATAGATCCATGACACGTCCACGCTGCAAATGACTTCCGACCAAATAAATAGAAATGAATTACATACTGTAACTGTCACGAAAACTAACTGTATAATGAATGAAAGAAACTAAAGGTGTTTACTTAATTAGTTTGCACAAGGAGGTAAAAGATGTATTCAATCTATTCTACCATTTTTAAATTCCTTATTTCTATTATTACTAACATTACAGAATTTAATTTACCGCCCTTTTTATCCTGTGCTTATGGATGGTGTTCCTGAATATTTTATAGGAATATTGTATCGATGTAATCTTGCAATTGCGACTGGCTTATCGCCTGTGAAATTTGAAATTCTGAAGTTACCTAGGTACAACATAAAAGACTTTATTTTTTGAAAAGGCTTCAACCCCAAGTGATCCAGTAGTAGCCATTGCCTTCAGGAAACCTGAGACGGTGTTATTGAATGAACGCCACCTCAAGACATAAGAGACCATTTATCACCACTATGGCTATCTATTCATCGATCCATCATGTATGCAGAATATCCATTTAGACTGGGTTTCAGTTTAAAGTTAGAGAGACTAGTCATTCCTGCCTTGCCTATCGATCCAGGCGTTATTTGTATTCTTCTTCTCCTAGACTGGTTGATAAAATTGCTATGGAGGGGCTAGTCATCCCTGCTATAATCATCTAAATATCTTCAAGCTGAATTTCTATTCAGAATTATTCGTTTTCAGGGACTGGTTTCATCAGCGCAATGAGTCTCCAGACTTCCCGAATTAAATGAATGAATACGAAATTCGACTGCAATGGTGCATTCTACGTTAACCTAGTAATTCGAGTAATTAATTCATACCATTTCCCGCAGATTCTTTGTGCGACAGTAAATATAACGAAATAAACAGGGGTTCGAACTCTGAACGCCAGTATCTATATAAATTATGGCAATTAACTGACTGCCTGAACCGTTACATTACACGCACATTCGAATATAGATAAGACGTGTATTAATTAATTCATTTGTTTAGCAACATGCTTTTATTGATTATCTAATTACTTATTACATATATACGTACCTCCACAAATCTGTTTCCTTAATTTCTTAACGATACCAAAAAAATGGAAATTAGTCTTGAAAATAAAGTCATCATAGGGTCGACTAGCAATCAACCGCATTTCTTTCTCGTATATGTTCTTTCCGGCACCAAGACAGTGATTCCAGCATTTCTCAGCATTCGCATTTTCCTTGTATTTTTGTAATTACTTGATCTTCTATGATATAACGAAAGCATACTTAGGCATGCATTTGACATAACTTTTTTCCCGGCGTTGGCAAACATCTCTGCCAAGTGATACAATGACCGTGCAAATTTAAAGATGGCCCTGCACATTTTCGATCTCAATGTGACGCAGAATGTTAACATGGGAAATTAGAAGCTTTTTGTTGGTGTAGGTTCCCAAACTGATCTTGAAAAAGACAGTTTTTGAAAATGCGATCACACCGAAGGCACCCCCCTCCCCCAGGAGATGTTGATGATCTCTTATGACAAAGTCAATCAAGCTATTAATTTCCTTCTTTGTAATTCCGTATGAAAGTCAATAATTATCACAAAGTTGCCTCTCATCTTACACTGAAAAAAGAAAACAAATTTTACACATTAAACATATTATAAAAGTGAAATAAATTCTATTCATAATTCAGATTAAACTATATACTTGAATCAAAGCTGGATTATCCTTTTTTGCTAGTATAGACTGCAGACACGGGCTCCTCAAACTTGGTCATAAAGCTAGTTAAAAATAATCCAGTTCTTTTCTTTGTGTGTGTGTGTGTGGGTGGTTGTTTTTTCTGTTTTTCTTTTTTTAGTTTTTTTTTTTTTGTTTCCTTTTTTTACCACGGTTGCATTAAAATATGCTAATTTGGTTGTAAATTAATAGTAAAAATTGTGGCATTTATGAACCCCACTCTTTTAGCCATAGCGTATTTTGTTTGACCCTTATTTTTTTTTTAAGTACTCCTTATTTCTAGCTAGCAGCGTGTGTCTTTTGCTCTCTCCTATTAATCTCCTTGACTCGGTGAGGGCGTCTAGAACGTTGTTGTATCTTAGATGTCGTGGGAGAGTACTTAGCCTGGACAGACTGGCCTAGTCGAGACCTAGCCAAGTGGTGTGTGTGTTCCGTTCTTTGACATATTGTTAGCTCTGAATTTTTAGTTGATTTGTTTTAGTTATGCATTCAGTACTTTTTTGATTAATCATCTGCTGCTTCAGTCAGCAACTATTTTACTGTTTATATAGATAGATAGATAGATAGATAGATAGATAGATAGATAGATAGATAGATATAGTTGAATAATATAGACATATTGCGTTGACTTATTTGATATTGATATTTTCAAGTTGTTGTTTAGATAGTTTTGCGCAGTTACAGTTGTACGATTTTCTTTGTTATTTATCCTTGAAGGTGATCTTGAAAAAAACGTTGAAAGTTCTTAGATTAAAAAGTAACTACGGCGCCTTCCTTGATAATTTACCTCAATATATAGAAACAAATTAGACAACTGGAAAGGACCAATCTAAAATGATGTACACAAAATATGTCTATATTATTCAACAAAAACATGTTTAAATGGAATATGATGTCTGAATATACATATTACAATATATAATTTAATTGCGATAATGTTTAGCGTCAAGGTTGTAGTTTTTCAGTGGTTTTATTGATAAAATGCGTATCAGCAGGCATAATTTGTTATCGTAAAGTGCTCAATATCAGGATGTACACAGAGTGTTTGAAAGTACAAAATTTTGTCTCTTTAACAGAGCAAATAACCATGCAGACTTCGAAGTTTTGTGAGAACACCGTAATGTTGTTCTCGCACGTCAGAGTTGTTTACCGTTAGATCACGGTTTTTTCTTTCTTTATATAGATTATGGTTTGATTTTGTGGGATTTGTCTTGTCTGTGATTGGCTGAATATTTTTTCCTTTTTGTTTATGATTGGTTGATTTTGATTTTTATTTTTATTGTGTAGTTGCTTGGGTTTAGTTTGGTTTATTTTTTGTTTTTTATACATTCTTCTTATTCTGCTATGTACCTTGTCCTTTCAGGACGTAGGCGATCATGGACTTCCACGTCTCCCTATCTCTGGTGACTCTTAGCACGCTTTCTCCTGTAACGTGTCTCATCGCCCATTCTGTTATCCACCTGATCAGGACCTTCAAATATGTTATCCGCTACTTTCCTCTGTCTCTTTTCCCTCTATCTGGCCTGTTAAGATCAGGTTCTCCAAGCCCTCCTTCCTCATTGCATGTCCCAGGAACTTCAGTTGTCTCTTGCTGTTGCTCACTATTAATTTTCTTTTCTTTTCCCTTCTTTCCAAAACCTCGTCATTGCTCACATGCTCGGTTCACGATATCCACAGCATCCTTCTCTAGAACCGCATTTCAACTCATGCAAGTTTTCCCTTCATCTTTGTTGATATTGTCCAACCTTTACAGCCATATTGAAGAGCTGGCATCTGCAGTAATCAGTATTCTCTTCTTTGTTTCTAGTGAAAATTTCCTGTCTTAATACTTTACTCAGATTCTGGAACACGCCACTACATGCCAATTCGCCTTTGGATCTCTGTATGCCACATTCAGTCTTCCGTTAGAACAATTCCCAAATATTTAAATTTTCGTACCTGCTTGATTTTAACATCCCCACCTGTATTTGGCACTTTGGGCTGCTCTTTGGCTGATAACAATCGGGTTTTCTTGCAGTTTATTTGTTGTCCCTTCTTGTCACTCTCTTCATCTATCTTCTGTAGGAGTCCTGTAATTATTTTTCCGTGTCTGCAATCAATACTGTGTGGTCTGCGTATCTGATGTTGTTCAGATTGTGACCTCCGATGACAAATCCTGGCAGAACATCTAGGGTTCTCAAACTATTCTCACTGTACAAGTTAAATATATCCGGTGAAAATATACATTCCACATCTTGCCCTTTCACCTAGTTTTTGTATAACCGCTGAATTCGTTGCCTGTCCGTATGCAGGCGGTTTGCTGCCAGTAGAAGTTCATAGATACCCCTAATGTCTTTCCCATTCTCCTTCAAGGCTGCTGGGCATTTCCAACAATTCTTTGTGGCAATATTTTGTCGAACGCTTTTGTAAAGGTCAATAAAGCACACGTATAAGTCCTTCTTCATTTGTATTGCCCTTTCGTAGGCATCCTGATATCATCTATAGCGTTTGCAGTTCTTGTCTCAGTGTCTTTGACGGGCCCGCACTGTTCTTGTCCTATCTCTGGCCTGATTCTGCTTTTTGCTCTATTCGGACGATCAGTTTTGTAATATGACTCATTAAACTGATAGTTCGGTGTAGTTCACACTCGTTTACACCTGGCTTCTTAGGTAATGCTTTGAAAATGGATTTGTATAGGTTGTCTGGCATTGTACACTGTATAACTTTAATTTATTATTTCCGTAATTCTCTCTATGCCAGGTGTGGGGCTAGGGTAACTCTATTACAATGCCGTCTGGACCAGCTGCTTTGTTTCTATTTTCAGTTTGTGCATTACGGCCTTCCACTTCGGACTTTAATATTTCCGGTCCATCCCACTCATCTTACAACTTGTATTATCGGTTGCTCTCTCTTGTCGTGGAAAAGATCTTCTATATATCGTTTCCATCGCTTGAATATTTCTTTTTTCTCCAGTATGCTCGGACTTACATCTGATTGAAAGCTTTTATAGCATCCTGTTGAGGAGCAGGTTTTTTGCTTTTGTCAGTTCTCTTCTGCCATGTCTGCTTTTTATAGATACGTACACTAAAAAAGGATGTGCGTTGGGTACAGTGGATATCGACTCAGACGAAAGAAATCGGGGACAAGTTCAATTTCAGTTGAATTCATTGCATTCGCTTACGCGCAAATACCCTTGGAAAAGGTATTAATCCGTCTTTTCACTCCAGTTATGCGGTTAAATAACAGGCCAGATTGGGTTCTCAACCAGTCTACCGCAGAAAGCAATGGCAACCTACTGCGGGATAATCTTCTGCCGGGTCAGTCGCCTTCTTTCTTTCTCTCTCTCTCTCTCTCTCTCTCTATATATATATATATATATATATATATACACTCATGGCTATTGAAAAATATGTCCTTATTATGATCATTGTATTGAGTGAACATTAGTAGCACAATATCCTTACCTTACAAAAAGTAGATTTCGGAAACAACGAAAAAAAAACCAGATTGACTTTACTTCACCTCTACCACTTTTCGTGTGGTTGAAATCATACCTGTAGACTCATATGGCGGTCTGCATGTCGTAGTTGTTGGTGTGGTCGCTGTCGGTCTGCGCGTCGTAGTTGTTGGTGTAATGGTCGTCAGTCTGCGTGTGATTGTTGATACTGTTGTAGGCA